>CM060855.1:7977785-8151433 GCA_030737835.1 Acorus gramineus | reverse complement strand
GTGGATTCAGAGTGACGTCACAAAAAATTACCCAATTTATTGGTTGGATTTTTTGGGGTGTTACAAACACCAACACCTTTGCGGAATTCTATTGGTTTTTTAGAGGGTTCTTTATCTAATTTTAAACCCGTCCCCTATACAATGGTTCCATTTGGATTGAGAGTGATTCCACTCTTGTTGTCAATACTCTACTTGGTGAAGCAAAGGCTAGCACACTGGTTGAACCCTATGTCCAACACATTCTTCACTTGTTAAGACTCCTGATTGGAAAATTACCCACATTTATAGGAAAGGTAACAAGTCTGGGGATGTTATTCCAGCCTTTAGGTGGAACAAAAAATTTTCATTTTTATTTCAAAATCGAGACAATATTCAAGGTACAAGATTTAGGATTCACTTTTAAGGTTTAGAATCTTACTGGACACACACAGAGATCTAATTATGATAAAAAGAAATCCAAAAACAATCTAACATTTCAAAATTCGAAAACAAATTATTTTATTTTAAAAAAATACAGATAGAGGTTCCCACAGTTTGTTTTGTAGCCCCTTTTGACACAATATCTAGAAATATTATAATAATGAATATCCTGGATATATTTTATCTATCTAAAGGGGTTGCAAATACATTTATTCAAATAATCTCATGAGATTTAAAAAATTTCAATAATACCCTCTAAATGACCAACACCACTATGTTTCTTCTTCGATGTGTTAGAAAAATATTATTGTATATCATTAGGTTAACCAAAATGTCTTCCATCTTAAAAATACCCCACTATGTATACAATAGAGGGTGAAATAAATTAAGTGTGTAATTTTAGAGGGTTCTATAGATGTTCAAAAAAATAAAGGGCCGATATGTATATTTGTAATCTTTTAAGTGATTATATGAATATAAATTTTCATAATAACGTTAAATAACATAATATTTCAAAAAAAAATCCTCTTAAATTGATAAAAATTTAACCTGGGGTTTTTAAGCTTAACCAGAAGTCGAAGAAAAACTTTTTTTGGAGGTTTATATGGATTTTCGAAAAATAGAAAAAAAAACTTAGAAGGGGCTATACTCATATTTTCCAATATTTTTATAAAATTAGAGGGGACATAATTAGGAGAGAGAAAAAGCAAGAAGGGATGGCAGCAGAGCTGTACTGATCCGTCCCCTCGTTTTGCTCGTGTCAATCAATTTCAGGTCGGGGGAAAAAATGTTCTTCATGCGTAGAACTGGAGCGGCGCTACTTGGGAGGATGAAGGAGACGACAGGGATCGTGGGTCTTGATGTGGTGCCCAATGCCCGTGAATTTCTGATCTCTCTATACGAGAAGACCCTCCATGAGATCAAGGCCGTCCCTGAGGGTGAGAACTACCGCAAGGCCGTAGAGTCCTTCCCCCGCAACAGCCTCAATGAATGCCTCTCCGAGAAGGACGGGGATCAGATCGAGCGCCGCATTGGCTGCGATCAAGTGGAGGAGCTCATTGAGGAGGCCCGCGATGAGCTCCACCTCATCTCCAAGATGATCGGTTGGTCTTTCCTCTCCTCTCCTCACCTCATTTTATATTTTCTCGCTCTGGTAGATCAATCTGATTCAACGGTTGTGAATTGGAAGAAGAAATAGCTATTAATTTTAGTTAGGCATTGAAAGGCCTGGTTTACATGTTTTTCACATTGGGTGAATTGATGCCTTTATCACATGATTGTTGCCTAAAATAGTAGAATTTGATTGAACAGCTACTCCCCAAATAATTCTGATGGAAATCTGGCTGATAAAACTATTTTATCATTTTATGGGACAGAATGGAGATCTTATTTAGGCATGATTTGTTTTAAAATGAACTCCACGGCTTATAAGGTTTGATTGCAGGGTGAGGAGATGAGGTGGGTCGATTTATGGATTTCTTTGTCATCAAATCCACTTGCAGATGCCATAGTTGTTTGATTAACATAGTTTTCCGCAGTCTATAAAGTGCAATTACAGGCCTAAATTTGTAATTCATTGTTAACTGGGTTTTTCCCATATCCATTTAAAGCTACAGAATTCCAAATACCTCAATCATACACAATTTTATGATGAAAAGATATAGCCAAAGAACCTGTATTTTCTGACATCATGTTATAAATAGCGAGGCTTAAAGACATTCTGAACACTACCAGTTTTTGTAAATAATTTAGATGTGCCTCCTGCAAGGCTGCAACAATCAAAGATACTTTCATCTTTAATTTTAAATTGGGTTTGTAGAAGGCACACTGCACAACTTTTTAAAGGAATCTTGATTGATGGCATTTTATAATAAGAAGTTAAGAATACCCTCCCTAAATAGGGCTTCTCTTACAATCAATCAGGACAAATGCAACAACAGCTCATCCATTTTTCATGTAAAGGCATACTGTGCCTTTGTATGTGTTGGAAGCTCCAACAACACTTGTAAAGTGATTATCCCTGACAGCTCATATAAGGTGACTGTTGTCGGGATTGCATCAATTTATTTGTTTGTCTTACGTTTTGGGTTACTTAATAATTTGAATGAGGATGCATGCCTGTTTACTGTATGATGCTTGGTCTCTAAAATCCCTACTTAAAATACATGGAATGGTTATGAGTATTGTTACCAAATACCAAGTCCCTTATGATTATAATTATTTTTTTAATTAAAGGTTAGCCATTTACTAGTTTATAAAAAGAAGAACCACTCAAAGCGAACTGATGAAGCTCCCATGCTAAATTGGCCAAACTCTGTAATGAAACTTTCCACGGAGTTCCACACAGTGTCAAAACAGAAGAAGAAAAAATCCCTCTATTGAGTACCACTTATTCCTCTCAAGCCATATCGCCTCAATCCGTCAGGTTATCCAGGCCCAATCTCTCTGTATGCTTTGGTATGAGATGTTCTTGGTACAAAAGCTACAGAAAAGCCTACTCTTTGCTGGGGCTTTAGTTCCCAGATTTCTTTGCTCTTGGTCGCCAAAGATGAATTAACTACCCGACTTCTTCTCCACCAAACCTTCCCTCGGAGAAGGCACCCACCTTACCATGTTCATCACCCCCTCCATGGGAGTGCAATGCTAATCAACTCTAATAAAGCAATGTGATCCTTGACCTTAACATCCCAAAGGTTACGCCTCCCAATGCCCCTCTCCTCCATTCGATCTCCAGCTCGGACGCTGCTAGTCATGTTGATCGTAACCCTGTGAATGTTTGGAAATGCTCTCTCACAAGCCTCTGATCACACCAAATCAGTATCCAAAACCAAATCCAATCCCCACAACATAAGTCCCACACAATCGACTCTGAGAAGGAAGACACCAAATGACCAATGTCTTTCCATCTAACAAACACGAATGCCTAGCAATAGCTCGAAGACAAAATAAACAGAA
Organism: Acorus gramineus; assembly: GCA_030737835.1. NCBI lineage: Eukaryota > Viridiplantae > Streptophyta > Magnoliopsida > Acorales > Acoraceae > Acorus > Acorus gramineus. Next base: position 8,148,058 of record CM060855.1, on the reverse strand, counting down.
GAAACTCATAATAAATAAGGTATTTTGGTCTGCGGACAACATCCATTAGTTGGTTGTCCTAGGGCTTGTTATATTGAATTGTGAAAAATTTTGATGTGGTTTGTGAGATACTTTTAACCTCTCTTCTTGGAACTAGCGTTGTAAAAATATGCTTTAGCAATCCTTAGGGCCCACTTGATAGTAACTTTGGATTTTGGGGGATTAGTCATGCCAATCTAGCTAATCAAGTCTTAACTATCTTGATTAGAAGAAATAAGTTAAGAAAGTTGCTAGGAGCCTTGCCACAAAATTGTTTCGGATAATTGTCTCTGAAGGTTTTCCAGAAATTTGACTAACAATAATTGAATTGATTTTCAAGGGATGTAATCCTTATTTGGAAAATGTATGAGAATCCGGCTCCAGATTTATAATAGAACATTGTATTGGGGCCCACATCTGTATCTTTCTCAAGGGAGGAAAAGTTAATGATGAACGAGTGACCTGTTCAACCTCTTATTTTCTCTCATCCACTCATGTGTGTTTTTTTTCCTTTTTATAGTTTTTTCTTGCAACAGGTATCTCACTTGCTGACCTTTTTTTTTGTTTTGAGAATTGTATCACAGAATCTTAATAAAAGTTCATGATGGTGGTATCTCACTTTTTTATTCAGAAAAAATAAAAACCTTCGCAAACCTTGGTCAATTTAGTTAAAATTATCAGAAATTTTTTGTGCATTTCTCATCCTTGATTAATACCTGGTTTGGTAATTACATGATCTGGTAGATCATGTGATGTAAATTTTTGGATAATATTTAATTTTTTGGAAGTTAAATTAGATTTGAAGTTTTGTATGGATTTGATTTGTTAGGATGATTTGATTTAATTGGTTAGGATGCGATTTGTTTAGTTATTAGAATATGATTTGTTATATTTTAAGCATTTGTATGCCCTTGAAGGAATTAGTCAGAATTATTGAACATCTCTCTCCTTCTTCTTCTTCATCAATTTGGCATCAGAGTAAACATTGATACAAATTTTCTTCTCTTTGTTGGTCTCTCTTTTTGTCTCTCTTTCTCAGTGTCTTATAATCTCACTCTTTATTCATCTCCCTCTCCCTATCTCTTTTTTGTCTCTATTAATCTCATCTCTTTTCTCATGGTATCTTCTTCTTCTTTCATCTTCTTCAATCTTCTATTCCCCCCGCCAAAAAAAAAAAAAAAAAACGTTGTCCAACCACCGCTATCATCTCGATTGTCGCGTGGTCACCATCGCCTCCATTGCTGCTGCCTCCCCACACTGATCCACCATCGTCACCGCCGCTTGCGGCATCACGCCTTCCCCGCAGAGTCTTGCCCCATCATAAACCCTAAAACCCTTCCTTTTTCCCTCACCATTGAACCAAAAAAAAAATTTGATACTCCCCAAAAAAATAATCCAACCCCTTTCCCCAAAAAACACCTCACCCAGCCAAAAAAAAAAATAATTCCAAAAAATCCCAGAAAATCCAGAGATTTCATGAAAAGATTCAGAAAATTATTAGCCCTTGGAGGAGCATCATTGATCGTGTAAAACATCGAAAATATTGCAAATTAGTCTCATTGGTAAGTTAGTACAGATATATAAATTATCCCTTTGACACTTGGATTATAATTTAATTTGTTGGCTTATTTTGTCATTCTCTTGGGCCTTTGTGACATCCCATCATCAGTTTGCATTAATTCTACTTATTTGACCTTTCTATCTTATGCTCTTGATGTTAGTGTGCTTGTTGGTAGCAATTTTATTTGTATTTATTTATTGTTCATTAAACTTTATATCAGCATGATGTTCTATAAAGGATTACAAGTTAAATATAATAACGTAGAACAAAGGCTTGTGGATACCATTATCGATTTGCATAACACAACTGAAGGGGAATTAGTGAGAGCTTTGAGAATCGGTTTTATGTGAAACCAGAGAATAATCCTCACTCCCAATCAGTTGTAAGGAATCTTTCAAACCAGAATATTCAAGATGAACTTCTCAGTTCTCACAAATCCTCCTAAAGCTAGAATTGACCCTTCCTCATGTCACGTCACTCTAGATGCTCCCGTACTCTCAAATTCTCTTAAAGCTAGGATTGACCTTTCCTCATCTTATGACACAGTTTCCATATATTTTCCTCTAGATGTTCCCGTACTCCCAATTCCCCTTCATGGTCCTCAGGTAAATCGTGGATTTTCTTTCAAGAATAGATGATATAATGAATTAGAAGATGACATTGAGGATGATCCACAACCACCTAGGCCCCCTAAACAACCTATTAGTTATCAAGATGCACATGTTCTGCAAGAAATTAATGGACCCCTCAAAAGATCCATGGATATTATCAAGGGGACGTTGACAGCATCACCAAGAGAGTTAAGAAAAAGATATTCAAACATAAGAGTAAATCAATCATTTTAAAGCCTACAAAACCAACATAAAAGATTTCAAGGCTAAATATAGGTCCTCATCCAAATCTTCTTCGGTGAAACCTCTGCAATTTTCTACTCAAAATCAATTTAAAGCAGCGGGAAAATAATCTAGTGAATCTTTTGCCCAACAACATTGACTAATGAAAATTACTGCATATATTCATCGGAAGTTTTAAGAGTGTCTGGTAATAGTACATGTGCGACCAAATCGTTATTCTAGAAATTCTTCCAAGATGTTTCATTCCCAAACCACTAGACCTTTTTGTATCATCCATAAGCAAGGGTCGAACGCTTATGTACTTCATTTGCCTTCTGATATGAACATTAATCTAGTGTTCAGTGTGGCAAATTTATTTCCTTAACTGTGCCTTTGAGCCTCCTGCACTGTCCACAAGTAGCCCTTCTGCTCATACTGCACAGACTTTGACGCCCATACCAATTCTTCCACCATTCCAACAGCTTGTTGCCAAGATTGAGGACATGCTCAATGACCATACTATCTTATCAAGTGTAAGAATAGGCCAATGACATACGCTATGGAGCAGTATCATCACTTTCACTTGTGAAACACGAGTTCTTCTAAGTCGGGGAGAAATGATGCGGATGATTAGGATAATATTTAATTTTTAGGAAGATGGGATTAATTTTGAAGATTTGTATAGATATTTGATTAGTTGGAATGATCTGATTTAAATGGTTTGGATGTGATTGCTTAGTTAGTTAGGATATGATGTGTTTTATTATTTAAGCACATGTATACCCTGAAGGGATTAGTCAGAATTATTGAAGAATTCAAAAAATTATTGTTTCTCTCTCCTCCTCTCTTTTCTTCTTCCTCTGTCCTGCATCACCATGTCCCCTCTTCATGCAATATTTGCACAACCTATGAAGTTTATAGACAAGATTGAATAGGAATGTATAGTAATTAGAGTACAAACTGAGATAAGTGCAAGAGATTCACTTCATATTACTTTGCTGGAATCGGGGCAGAAGTTTATGTTGAGGATAATAATCTTCACAAAAGGTTGAAAGCTAAAGAGAGACAAATTGATGGAGTTCAATGGAGCTGCATAAATTTTCAATGCTGATCATCTGTGATATTTTCCCACACCCCCAAGAAACATTATGTATATGTCCACTGCAGTACTATGGTCCAGAGTCCTGCGTATGAATGTGGCCAATTCAGTGTGATATTTTACGCATCTTTAGTGATGGATGGCCACCATACGACAAAACCATCTCTGTGTCACTCTCCAGCTGGCCATTCCTTGCAGATTCTCTTTCTTTACTGTTAGCTATTCTATTATAGATCTACTTGGTATGCTTGCATAAAAATTTGTATTGAAGTTATTTCAGTACCTAGATAGTCCAAAAATAAAAACAAAGCTTTATTTAGTAACTTACATTCTCTCTGTTTCTTTAATTTTTACATCTCAATGAACCTAATTGTACTTCAATGTAAACTTGCAAAGGAAGCCCATAAATGAACTCAAATGCAAATGATTTAGGTTGCAATGCTCCATGTTTTCCCCCGTGGGGGGCACCTTAGTTCCTAAGGGTTTCCTGTTTGGAATTTTCATCTGTGATTGATAAAATTTGGATGTCAAGCTCTGGCCTTCTGTCCAAAAAGAATAATCCAGGTTTTTTCTTTTTCTTTTTGGCATTTTGCATAATTGTTAGATGTTTTCTTTGATTTTGTTTTTAGGATTAACTCTTGGATGGAAGTTTATTTGAATATGATAGGCATAGAGAGTGCATGTATTGGGGCTGGGGATAGAGACTGACAAGAACTCATATTTGTTAATTGGGATTTTTAGTTTTAAGTCCCTGTAAATATGTCTATTTAGGGATCGGTCCCTCACTTCTTCATATTTCCTTTTTAGTCCTCATATTCAACCGTCTATTTAGTTTTTAGTCCCTATGTCAAACGTCCGACCTACACTGTTAATTTGTGAAATATGATTTTATTTTTAAGTCCCTATAAAATAGGAAGAAGGGAGGGACTAATCAATAAATAACATAGTTTATACAATTAACATAGAGACTTAAAAATAAATCATATTTTACAAATTAACGGTGTATGAACGGACGTTTGACGGAGGGACTAAAAATCAAATAGGCAGTTGAATATGGGGACTAAAAAAGAAATATAAAGAAGTGAGGGACCGATCCCTAAATAGGCATGTTTACAGGGACTTAAAAATAAAAATCCCTTATTAATTGTATAGGCTTCATGCTTTATGCTTTGAGGTAGACATTGTGGTGATATCAAAGAATGTCCATCCAGTTTATGTAGTCATCTGAAAGATGTTGTTTTAATTAAGTTTTCCCTCTTCGGATGATGATGCTAGAAGAATTAGACTCGAATTTGTAGGAAATTTGTTTTTATTTTGGTGGTCTATTGACTAGTAGCGTGAAAATGGTTCTTCTATTCAGTATTGGGAATGGATGTAGGAGGGAGGTCAGTTGCCATCATTAGCAATGCAGGCAGCATAGTCTGAGTTGTAAAGTGGAGTTTTCAGGCATACTTGGGAGTCTACCTTTACGAAAAAATCTGATATTAGCCAGTTTGATATAATTCTATGATTATTGCCAATTAGAGCAAAGCAGGCGTTATAGTCGATTAGTAACTGGAGTTTTTAGGCATACTGGATGCTCATCTGCTAATCAGATGGGTTGACCTTTGAGAAAATTCTTATATTAACCAGTTTGATATAATTCTGTGATTTGTATGCTGTTCTGCAATGCTATTTGCAAAAAAAAAATATAATAATAATCATCATCATCTACTTCAGATGTTCATGATAAAGTTATATTTCCTAGCTCTTATTCATGCTTTCAAATGCCAGCCTTACTCATCATCTTGGGATTTTTTCTTTTTATTTTTAGATATTTGTTCTTTACAACTACATAATTCATCTTTGTTCTGTTCTTATCAGAGGGTTGTACATGTTTCAATGTGTATGAATGGATCATTAGGTTAATTTTTAGATATGTTTGTGACACTGGATTGCAAAGTGGGATCCATGGGATGTTCCTGAAGACTATGAAATGCAAGGTTTAGGGTTTAGGGTTTAGGGTTAAATTTCCTAGCTCTTATTCATGCTTTCAAATGCCAGCCTTACTCATCATCTTGGGATTTTTTCTTTTTATTTTTAGATATTTGTTCTTTACAACTACATAATTCATCTTTGTTCTGTTCTTAGCAGAGGGTTGTACATGTTTCAATGTGTATGAATGGATCATTAGGTTAATTTTTAGATATGTTTGTGACACTGGATCCATGGGATGTTCCTGAAGACTATGAATGCAAGGTCATTGAGAATGATCGTCCGATTCCTAAGCATGTTCCCCTGCACCGACCAGGTCCACTTCCCGAGGAATTCTATAAGACACTGGAGGCGATGGCATCTCCTAAACCAACTGAAAACATAGATGTGTCGTCATCTGGCCAGACGACGGGATGACTTCTGTAAAATCAGAGTTGGCTTGTATTTTCCATGCTTAATGAACTCTTGCAATTGATGCGAACTCCTAGCTTTATTCATCAAATGGACAGAAGTGGAACTATTTCAGAATAAATAAACAAGATGGTTTAAGCATAATATTGCCTACTTTCATTAAGATTACCGCTCGGATATGATACTCCAATGTAGCACCTGCGTAAATTTTCATAATTGCTGTTGCAAAATTATGCTTTTGCGGCACCAGATATGCCATGTGTCAAATTGTGATGTATTACCAGCATATGAGTAATTATACAGTAGTCTTCATTACGAAGGACGTTTGCATTTGTGGCAATTGAATTGCTTATATAGATTTACAGTGATATACAACAGTGGTTGAGTAGACTGCTGGACAACCATTGTGACAAATTCCATAACGTACCTATCACAATGGTTTCCTATGTTATCTTTTTTCCCTGTTATAAGTAAAATGATTTTTCAGTGATTTAGATCATGTGATATGTAAAAGACTATCGATGCATCTTTTCTTTTAATTATTAAAAGCTATTCATATCCTCAAATAATTATCCAACATTTGTAAAAAAAAATTAAATTTTACTGAGTGCTATGTAAATCAATTTGTGAATTATTACGTCATCATCTGTTCTATATGCAGAGTATAAAATGGGCTGAGCCGGCCTGGCCTCGGCACAGGTGCCGGGAAGTCCGGCTCCACACGGGCCTTAACGACAAAAGGAATCAGAGTTGGGCAAGAAATGTAATATCTCCTGATGCTCCGACTGGACCGAGAGACTGCTCGTTCCCGCGCACCCAATACACCGGTGAATAATTTGGTGGCGACGCAAGCGGGACACGTGCATGACTGCGTAATGGGTTCACGGGCTTGAGTGGCGAGGCAGACATCTGTCACGCACACGCAAAGGGATATCGGACGAGAGGAATGCTGATTCACTAATCAATCAATAGCAATTTAAAAGAGAAAAAAAAAGCAATAGATTGTAGATATATAGATAGATGTTATTTCGATTGATAATTGCGGACAGCGAAATGCATTGTCTCTATTTTCTTAAAAACTTTGTCAATGATAGAATATATGAAATAGTGAACCAACTCCTCCATGGCTGCCTGTCCTCCACCGTGATTACTGCACAACAAAAAATGAGGTATATACTATATTCATCTGCCCAAGGCACCAGCTTTACTTACCACGATGCAAAACCGAAACTGATTAACAGAAGAATATGAAAACATATAGGGAAAAAAACCATAAAAATAGAAGTGGAATAAAGCAGTGGATGAATGGAATGGAAGGATTCTCTGTACACAAGCTGATTTGAATTGAGGGGTCATCCTCAATCAGGTGGACACAGAAAAGGAACAACCGCACCAGGAGGGAACGAAGTATTTTACACAAAACAAGAGTCACCTCTTTCATCGCGTACAACCTTCAAATAGCTGCATTTCTTGCCTTGGATGCCATCTTATAACCTTGTTTATATACTCAAAAACAGCAAGCTTATGTTTCTAGGAGAGACAAAGCCATAAAAACAGAACACTCTCAAGGTTTCCATGCCGCTGGAGGTGGTGGCACAGTTGGAAACATGGGAGGAACCCTATACCCTAAACCCTATACCCTAAACCCTAAAACCTAAAACCTAAACCATAAACCCTAAAACCCTGAACCCTAAAACCCTAAACCCTAAACCCTATACCCTAAACCCTAAACCCCTAAACCCCTAACCCTAAACCCTAAACCCTAAACCCTAAACCCTAAACCCTAACCCCTAAACCCTATACCCTAAACCCTAAACCCTATACCCTATACCCTAAACCCTAAACCCCTAAACCCTAAACCCTAAAATATTTCCTCATGTCAACGGGTCGGGTCCAGGTCAGGTCGGGGTGAACCCGGACCCGACCCGTGGCAAGACCCGGTGGGTCCGGGTCCAACCTAGGACCCGGCGGGTTCGGGGAAATGTAGACCCGGACCCGTCGGACCCGGGTCGGGTCTGGGTTTGACCCGACCCGGACAGTTGGTTAAAAAAAAAAAACTCATGTATTTGTTTGTCTTATCATTCTATTTGAAATTTTTTGTAATAAAACATTATTATTAATGAGACTATATTTGAATATAATTTTATACAATTCAAAAGAAGTAAATGAATTATTAAACAACATCCAAAACAATAATCACTAACATAAAAAAAATATTAATCTAAATAATAAACATAACTAATTATACAAACATTCAAAACAATATTAACCTAAACAACATTCAAAACAATAAACACTAACATATTAACCTAAATAATAAACATAAATCATGCAACAAACTAATTAATCATACAAATTCAAAAGCTAATAAATTAATTGTCCAAAACAAACCGACGACAATACATTACTAAGTTTATTACATATTAAATAATCAAGTTCTTACAAGTTGCAACATCAACACAACAAAAAAAAATGTTATGATTATGATTATGACTTATGATTTATGGGCTTGTTATGATTATGATTTATGAATTTGTGGATACAAAAATAAGTTAAGTAAGAAATAAAATTATGTATCAACTAATACTAATGGTCTTATAATATATGAGCATATTTTAATAAACACAATCGGGTCTCGGGTCCAACGGCTCAGGGCGGGGTGGACCCGGACCTGACCCGTTTGTTTGTTTGGGTCCACCGGGTAGGGTCCAAATCGGATCGGATATATTATACGTGTAATCGGATCCGGGTCGGATCGGGTCCGACTCAGACCCGACCCGTTGATAGGCCTAGGTGTGGTTACATGGATAATGGATGTTTCCCTTTTATTATTGGGATTTTTAGTTTTAAGTCCATGTAAACTATATGATTTAGTGATCGATCTCTTCCTTCTTCATATTTTGGTTTAAGTCCCTAGATTTCAAGGGTATGTTTCTTTTTAGTCCCTCTCAGGGACTAAAAAGAAAATCAAATAATTTAGGGATAGGTCCCTGGGAGGGACTAAAAAGGAACATACTCTTTAAATCTGATAACTTAAATCAAAATATGAAGAAGTGAGGAATCGATCACTAAATCATATAATTTATGGGAACTTAAAATTAAAAATTCCTTTATTATTTACTTTTTCCAACTGATGAATCATGCGGTGCGGCATATTGCTTGTGGGTCGCGACGGAAAAGGTCCACCCCGTTGAGTGGAGTCCAATGGATGGACTGATGGTTCAAGTAATAATAAATATAATATCCCAACCTAACAGTCCGCAGGGGGGAGGCGACCCGCCATTCCCCCATGCCGCTGCTCAAAAAGGAGCCGTCATGCCTCCTCCTCTACTCGCAGGTTTTGGATGGAGAACGAAGCCCTAACACCTACTACTGCAACCACCACTACGCATCATCCGACAGAAGGGGATACGATGCACACCCTCTCTTCCACCTACCGCATCAGCTTGTCCATGCGCGGAGGTGGGGATGACAATGGAATGTCATACCTTGCATCTGAGTTGAGAGACGACACCTGGTCCTGCGTCATCGTCCTCCTTACCTTCTGGTTATTCGGTGTGTTCTCACAACTCACAACCACCTAGCTACTATTAATTTTTTATTGCCTTCTAAACATACTCTCTGTTTTTCTCAGCTTCCCTGACATTGATCCTGGGCTTTTATGGCTCCGTCAACATGGTCCTAGGTCCCAATTGCTCTCGCCTCTTACAACCTGACTCCATCTTTGTTCAAGACATCAAGGTTAGATCGAATCCTAATATTTTACATTCTTTTTATTTAATCCATACTCTGGTCCAATTGATCAAATCGTGTATGGTTGTCTAAAAAGTAAGGCATTCCTTCCTTTCGCAGGTGAAAGGAGTATCTGATTCTGGAACTGGACCTATGTTGTACGGATTCTCCAGTGCTCCTCCCCTGGATGTCGAGGTAGCTTGGTCTGAAACCCACAACGAGACACTACCAGCTGACTCCCACAAGGTAGAACCACCATTTTTTTTTTAATACACCAACTACTTCAAATATGAACCACTGCTTGTATGAGCCACCACTCTCTGTTCAGTCACTGTTATTGTTTGTTAATCAGGAGTGGATATATTACCTCAATGAGGGGGCTACTCTTGACATCCATTACAGTGTTTCATCCCATGACCCCTTCCCCTTGGCACTCGTGATTGCTCAAGGTAATTTTCACTCATCCAGTGTACACTATCTCTTTTTATCTCAATATAAGAATATGATATCCACATCAAATATGTTCACAACAAATTAGATCAGCGATCTGTGCTCAAAGCTGCTCTTTATGGATGATAAAAAAACAAAAAAATTGAGCATAATGATATGCAACCTGTCAAGAATGCATTCTTTGACTGCTTTTCTTTCTAGATGATATATGTAAAGGCCTTCCAATGTCTTCTCATTTCTTGCCTCATTGGCTGGGTGATTGTTTGGATGTGGGTTGTAAAAATTGTTATATTTTGTGTCACGTGCTAATGACTATAGCAGTGGGAAGGATGCTTCATTCACGATATTCTGTAAGCTAACCTGTGAGTGCGACTAGTTGAGTACAAACGGTAATCTATTAGACAGTGAGTCAATAGAAATAATTCAATGCATACTTGTATTAGATTATCTTCTCTCTTTCAATTTTTTTTGGTGGGTTCTCTCTTTCAATTTGTGTGTACACTTGCAGGTAAAGAAAGTCTTGTTGAATGGACTGAAGACCCATCCTATCCAAATATCACGCTGTCCTGGAATATAATTCTCGGTACTAATTCTTTTAATCATCATGAAAATTTGGGAAAAGATTGTTACTCTTTTTTTCTCATTTGTTTTAAAGTAACTTTATTTGATACATAGGAAATGGTGTAATTCGACAGAAAATCACTACACCATCAGACTACTACATTGGTGTGGGTAATCTGAACCAATCATCAGTGAAGGTATCCTTTTAGTCTCTGCAGTTGATATGGTGTTGCGTTAAGCATTTATATGACAGGCTACTACACTAGAAATAATGACCATCAGTATTTGTAGAGACAAGATAACTGCCTATAATTTGTATGATAAGTTCAAGGTAAAAAAAAAAGAAGAATAAAGCTTATGGGATTCAGATTGAATGAACAGCATATGGGCAATCTAGAACCTCTGTGAACTATGCTGTCGTCTTTTGACCAGTAATTCCGCTTTCCCTAACTCGAAATGCCATCCGGCAAAACTCATGAAGCAACAGATACAGACGTAGTCAGAGAAGCAACAGATACAGTCGTGCAACAGATACAGACGTAGTCACAAACTGTGAACTTTGTGACGGTAAAAGAAGCGAAACAAAGAAGAAAAGTATCCGATGACATAGATGATCTTTCAGAGAAGTATGAGCCTATGAGGTGGGTGAGTCCAGCACTGGTCTAGCCTAGCTGTCTATGAATCCTATGATATACAGCTGACAGACTAATTTACAACAGAAAACATCATGTTGTATTGTTGTGTCATTTCATTCTTCTTTAAAAAAAAAAAAAAAAAAAACACACACTATGGTCTGCATTAAATCAGTAGTTCAATCGTCCATATTCATGTACATGCTTAAAGCCCTTTGAAAACTCATACACCATTAATCAGATAATATTACTCATTACGATCCAAATAAATTCATAATGAACGATATCATTTGACAAATGATATCTAAGGTTTGACTTAAATCAGAGAAGAAAATTAAGGACCATTGGATAAAAATGAAAGAAACCTATTTATTTTCATGACAATAACATGATTCCACAGAATTACATACGATATAGTACCCCCTCCCAATCCCAGATTTCCCTGACCTGACCATTCATGGATTTCTCTCATGTGATGGTGCATTTTTTATTCTTCAAACTCACTGTACTCCTGGATTTGTGACTCAAATTGTAAGTCTACCTTCTCCTTGTTAAATATCTTTGGTCTATATATCATTGTTCACACACAAAGCACATCATTAATCAGTTCTGAAAAATATATTTGCATGGTTATTTTAAGAGCTCATGCGTTAAGAGCACTTTGTATAGTTCATTGTACCAATAGCAGATGGCAATATTTAGGTGGTCCTGTTCTTAACTCCTTGAAATATGATGAAATGCCATATGGGAATTTGACCCCCTCGCTTGAATAATCTGGGTCTTGACTCTCTCTCCCCTCTGCTGATGTGCTGGATAATTCTGTTGTCTTTTGTGTCTCACTTGCATTTCTGTTTAGTGTTTACGAGTTTGGTATTCGGTGCTTTGACATATAACCATGAATGACTGAACCCAAACGATCGAGATGAATACCGTGATGATGAAGACTGGATCCCAGTTTTTAAATAATAAAATACCACTCTGTGTGTAATGCAGGTGCAGCTGAATTTTAGCATACGGGCATTTGTCTACAACACAACAGGAGCATATTATAAATGCTCATTGAACCAAGGGCTATGTGTTTTGAAGCTGTTCTTTTTTAAGTCAAATGCCGCTATCCTTACCACTTCTGGTCCAGTTAAGGCATCTTTGTCTTCTGCTTTATATCTGGATATATTTTACATAATTTAATGTTGAAAAGAGAAACAGCAAGAAGGCTTGCAAAAACTGGTCTCAACCTGTACTTGAATTGAAAAAGGCTTTACTTTCTTTCTTTTATTTTTTATTTTATTTTTATTTTTTTGTCGTTTATTCATATTTTTAAAGATTTGTAAACATACCATATGGATTATAAATTCCAATTTAATCTGACCGATCAAAGTGATTAAATTGGATTAGGATGATGAAGGAGATGACAGGTATGTCAAAATATCATATGGACCTCGGTGGATAACATATTTTGTGGGCTCAGGTGCCTTCTCTACTGTAATTACTTTTACTCTCCCTCCCACCCTCTCAGACACATTAATTTCCTATTTACTTGTGTAGGTGCTGTGACATTGGCCATCCTACTGGCTTGCAAGGTATTCATTAAATATCAGTCTGGAGGGGAGACCAACGTCCAAGCGGGGGACAACTTTGCGGGAAGAGCACCTCTTCTTACAAGTAAAGATGATGATGAGACAAGCTGGAGTTCATCATACGATTCCACTTCTCACGAGGATCCTGAAGAGCAGTGTCCTGCTACTAATCTTGAAGCAAAGCCATTGAAAGAGGGAGAAAGCAACAGTTCACAACACCTCTGCGTTATTTGTTTTGATTCTCCGAGAGATTGCTTCTTCCTTCCATGCAGTCACTGTGCAGCATGCTTCACATGTGGAACCAGGTGACCCACCTTGCACTGATACTCTCTCTCTTTTCGTTTTTTTTTCTTTTCTTTTTTTTGTTGGGGGGGGGGGGATCTCAGAGCCGGCCCTCAAAATTAATTTTTTTTAATGGGTCCTAGACCAATTTTTAAAGTGGGGTCCATGTATATTAAAAAAAAGTTAATTTATTTAATCGTATGCATCATTTTATTTTAAGCCATGAACAAATTATAAAATAGATACAATATTTTAAAATAATTTAAAAGCCTATAAACAACAAAATAAATTAATTTTTAATGAAATGAAAAGGTTATAAAATCATAAAAATACTAACACTATTTATTTTAAACAACACTAGGGAGAAAAAGATACAGTGAGAAGGAGATATCATCATTTTTATGGTTGGAGAGATTTAAGGAGGGGAGTAATTTTAGACTTGATTTTGAGAAAGATTGTGTGCTGAGATTAACTAATTAACAAGTAAAAATAGCACACCGGTTCATTTATTTAATTTCATTGATCATGCGGTTATTGGGGCCTTCCATAGGTGGGGGTTCTAGGTAATTGTCTTGGTGGCCTTTGTCCACGGTCGGCCCTGTATTATCTTTAATGGTTAGTGATACCTGAGCCCGATCCATAAAATTGTCTGGCCGCTGAGGGGTGGGATGAGGTGAGTTCTGGATGTAAATTTTCAAAGGAGAACACAGCCTATGCACATTTTTCGCCCATTTGACTCCCTTCACCCATAGGCTAAATAAGTTTGCAGGCCCATTAGCACGGAGACATGTAAGATCATTTTGCTTAGGATACAACTACAAGATGGTTTGACGTAGAATTTATCATTTTAACCGTGCAGGATAGCAGAGGAAGCTGGTATATGCCCTATCTGTCGTAAGAAAATGAAGAAAGTGAAGAAAATTTTCACTGTTTGAGACTTTGTTAAGCATTGGGAGCATAAGTGGAAAGCATCGTTGTGTAGCTGCTACCCAGGATGTTTATTACAATTGGCACCACCTGGCCATATAAGTCGATCACATTTTTTTTTATAGCAAAAGATGGACATAAGTCGATGGCGGTTGATTTCGTTCATAGTCCATACTCTTCAATGGCATAGGAATGGCAAGCCTATTTGTTCTGTAACTCCACGTGTATTATTTTATTTTAAAAATAATTTGAACGGCACGTAGTTCTCAGCTACTCGGGTTTTATTATATGCAGTCTTTCTTTAGACGCCGTTTGGATGGATATAAGTTATTATGTAATTTATAACTAATTTAGAAATTAAAATATATTATTTTTTATGTGGTTATGTTTTTAATCATTTTTATTAAAAAATATAATAATATTTTTTTATTTTTAATTAAACATGAATAAACTATAAAAAAAAAAAAAATTAATTAGAGGCAATGAGGATACTCATTTATTAATCATTAGTTCTATAATTTTATATTCTAACAAAAAGTCCCCACAGACCTGTACCCATTATCTTTGGGTCCTCTCTCTAACAGACCTCAAACGGACCAAACGGACGTTTATATTTTCTATTTTACCCCCAAACAAACCTCTCCTCCCCCCCCCCCCCCCCCCCCAAAAAAAAAAAAACAAAGAAACCTTCGATGATCTCCACCGACGTCGACCCCAACCCCCTCGACGATCTCCACCAAGGCCGGCTTTCCCTCTCCACCGATCTACGAGGTTTGCCCTATCCGCGAAGGCCCGGCCCACAACGGAGCCCGTCGTTGACCCCAGAAGTACCTCCACCGGCGGCGGCGGCGGTCATGGTGCTTCGCCTGCAACTGCGACGCCAGTCACCCCCTCTCCTTCCTCCTCGTGATTTGTCAATGTGGTTCAGTGGTTGTGTTTTTGTATAGGGTTTCAATTCTCT
This sequence comes from Acorus gramineus, assembly GCA_030737835.1. NCBI lineage: Eukaryota > Viridiplantae > Streptophyta > Magnoliopsida > Acorales > Acoraceae > Acorus > Acorus gramineus. The sequence continues at coordinate 8,133,040 of CM060855.1, read as the reverse complement.
TCGTTTTGACTCTTGATGATCTTGAAATCCCCCCTTCTTTGAGTGTTCAAGGTTAGTTTGTATGACTGGTGGCTGACCAAAATCAAAGGCGGTGATGCAAGTCTTCAGATTGGGCATCGGAGAATTCTCTACGGAAGGGTAATCTCTCTTTCTGTTCCCCCTTTTTTTTACTGATTCACAATACTCATTGTGTTTGGTTCTTTTTGATCTGTAACGACTAACAAATCACTGATTCAAAATTTGATTAATTTGGTGACCGAAGTTGATATCTGGACCAATCACTAGAGGACATGTCAGCATATCACTTGGTATAGATTATACCACTTTTGGGATTTGTTCAAATCAGTTTATGTCAAGAAATTGGTTAAAACTTTGGTTATTTTATCTTTTTCTAGGTTGAAATAGTGCTTTGGAGAGTGAAATATTAAGTCTTTAATGTCTTAAGTTTTGTAAATTTGTTTTCGGTAAAGAAGGTTTTGATTTTTGAAATAATCACTAGTTTCTACTAAGTTCAAATTCTCAATGATTATAGTCTCATCATTCATCAATATTGCAGCAACTTGATTTTTTTTCTTAAATATGAGATGTGGGGTTTTAATTGATTGTTCTTTAGACAAGTCTTCAGTCTTTTATGTTGTAGTTTGCTCTTGCAATTAAATTTTGAAGTCTGTTAGTGGTGGTGGGTCTATATATATAATTCTGTGTATATTATATAATTCTGTGTATATTTTGGAAGATAGAGAGCATCATGTCTATAAACAAAACTCAATGTACACTGTTATGCTCCTCTTATACACTGTTATGCTATTCATGTACACTATTATGCTACTCAATGTACACTGTTATGCTCCTCTTATACACTGTTATGCTATTCATGTACACTATTATGCTCCTATTATGCTCCACTTGTACAGATTGATCAATACATTTTATATTTAATATGTAAATTTCTAGTATAATATAGAAATTAGCTTAACATTGGTTATCTTAGTATGCATTACTTTAATTTGTTAATTTTGCTTGTACTCTTTATAGTCATAGGGGTATTCACAAGACAAAAGAATTCTAAAATTCATTGTTATGCTCTTCTTGTACATTGTTGTGCTATTCCTATACACTGTTATGCTCCATATTAATATAATTATGGTATTCACTCCATTTGCTAGGGGTAAACCTTTTGACTTCTGATTTTATCCTTTACTATTAGGGTCAATGATAGAGGAGTAAGTTATGGGTGGAGGTTGTTAAGGTGGAAGATGAAAGGCAAGGCTGTTACGACCTTTTATGGTAATTCATAAAGTTGATCCCAAACCATTTGAGAATGCTGTGTTTAAAAGGATGATATCTACTTTTATTGAAATACTGCTTTTAAAACTCCACAAGCTAAAATTTTGGAGTAATTTGGTTTCTAAAAGAATTTGCACATGCATACATTATTGCATAATTGAAAAACAAGAGCAGTTAACATATATCCATCAAGTTCAAGAATTGGGTCCCATAATTCAATGAAGAGCTTTAGATACTTCTCAAAATTTAATAGCTTTAAGGCCTTCTAACTTGCAATCTTAATTAACATTTTTTCAGATTGAGAACTTCTAATCTACTTCGTAGAAAAAGAAATAGAAGTATACATTGTACAACTTAAGTACACCCTTAACGTTTCTATGTACACTGTTAAAATACCTTGTACACTATTAATCAATTTTTGTACATTGGTATATCTAATCAATTTTTGTACATTTGTATATCAGGGGCTGTGAGACTCTTCCTCCCCAAATTTATGACGGTGCAGCATAGATGCTTATCAATCTACTACGTAAGCGCGATGGATGGGATGACAATTAAAGACTTGCCACAAGAGGTTGCTCAAGAAGACTCCATTCAACATTTTAGTAAGCATTCCTAAGGTGCGGTTCCAAGCAGAATTGGTTGACGTCATCGTCAGTAACTACAATCCTGATGGAGATAATTTTGAGATTGATGGGAGGCCAATCACATTGACAGTCGAAGACGTTGCCCTGATCATAGGGTGAAAGAGAGTAATGCTCGGATAAGAGGTTTTCAAGAAAAGTGTGAAAGTTATAAACACAATATGTAAATATTACTCTGTCATAATTTTGTAAATACGTGGTGGTGATTTACACAATAGATAATTTAAATTCGTTGTAGTGATTTAAAAAGCAGATGTAACTTCAAAATTCACTGTTATACTCCTTTTTTGGTACACTGTTATGCTATGCTCCTTCTGTACACTATTATATTTTCTTTGTCATGCTTCTTTTATGCTCCATTTATGTAGATTAGTCAGTATAATTTTTAGGTGGTAGTGATTTAAATAGCAGATGTAAATGTTTGATGTGTTAATTTGAAATTATGTTTCGCGATTATAAGTTAAATATGTTTACATGGATTATTCTGTGTACACTGTTACACTCATATAAAAGACTCAAGGTAAAGAGATGAGGTTGAGGTTAAAAATGGAAGAAAAAAAAGATGGCCTACTAAGGATGGATGGATGGATTAAGGGACTTAAAGAAAAGTAAAAAAAGTCAAAGAAACTATTGTTATTACAGTGATATCCCCAGGAACTCCTAATTAATTTTTTCAAAACAAATTTAACTAGTGTAACATTTTCCATTGTAAAAACACATCCTACTCTTTGAAGATTGGGCCCCGTACGTATGAAGAATGAAAAATGTTAGACTCAGTTACATTCACCAATTAAAACTCAGACCTCACATGTTTTTATTTTTTTTTAAATAGTAAACATCATCTAATGGGGTATATGATTTGATAAAAAGTGTATATCGCTCCATTTCAAATTGAATGAACTCATTTATAGTAAGTGTAAGAAAAATTTTAATGTGACATATACAACATTTAACGAGATATATACTTTATTAAATTTTTAAAATGATATATATGACTTTATTTTGAACGGGAAAAAAAAAATCGATCTAACGTATCGGCGCTTCAACATGGGCCCAGCGAATGAACTTTCCGTTATTATTATTATATTTATTTATTTTAGAAAAAGACAAAAAAATTCTAATGATCGTAGGGACACACAACGTGAAGGGGACAGTGGATACATCGAGAGAGAGAGAGAGAGAGAGAGAGAGGGGAGAGGGGGAGAAAAGATGAAGAAGAGAGATGGTCATGCGGTAGGCTGCGGCGGGAGGGGATCATGGACATGCTACTTATGGTGGATCCTCTCCCTGCTCACCCTATCCTCCCTCCTCTTCATCGTCATCTTCTTCCACATGGTCATGCGGTTATTATTTTTTCCCCATATTTTCTGTCATTAGTATATAAAATTTCCTTAGTCCCTCCCTTGATGGGTGAGGAGGGAGACAGGGATATTCCATGTCTTCACCCGCCGCTCTTTAGTTATAATTTGATGAATCTATTTGATAAATAAATTAAAATTGAAAAAGCAGGCAGAGGAGGTGGCATCAAAGACGAAGACGGTTGTTGGGCACAACCTGGAGGCCACACCTTGGCATCCCTTCCCGTTATCCACCACTTCATCCGGCAGCAAGTACGACATATTTCGCTGCTCATACCTAACGTGCCCCTTCTCTCCCGCAAAACAACAGCTGCAACCAGAGGAGAAGAAGAAGAAGAAGAAGAAGAAGGAATGCCCCGCATGGTTCGGGTGGATCCACGAGGACCTGACTCCCTGGAGAGGAAGTGGCATCACCCGATCGAAGCTGGAGGAGGCCAGGAGTCTCGCAGCCTTCCGCATCATCATCTCTGGTGGACGCCTTTACACGGAAATGTACTACGCTTGTGTGCAGAGCCGGGCCATGTTCACTGTGTGGGGATTCCTCCAGCTCCTCCGCAGGTACCCTGGATCCATACCTGATGTCGACCTCATGTTCGACTGCATGGACCGCCCCCTCATCCACAAAGCCAACTACACCACCACCAGCTCGCCTCCACCCCCCCTGTTCCGTTACTGCACAACCAAACATCACTTTGACATCCCACTCCCTGATTGGTCCTTCTGGGGTTGGTATGTAAATTAAAATACTCTCTCCCTGTCCTCCCTCTTTTTTTTATCATGCTTGATAATTACAAAAAGAAAGGCCATGGAATTCTGACCCAGTGCATGTTTGGACTTCATTGTGCAGGCCAGAGGTGAATATCGATCCTTGGGATGAGGAATTCAGAAGCATTAAACTTGGTTCTCAGTCCCTAACATGGTCAATGAGGCATGACACTGCATACTGGAAGGGGAACCCAGATGTTGGATCGCCCATACGCACGGAGTTGATGCATTGTAATGATAGCATAGCCAGGAAAGCACAAATTATACGGCAGGTTATACATGTGTGGACCATCGATTTTTACTCACAAGTATGCTGAATTTGTAATTCTTTCTTCTTTTTTCCCTTTCTATATTGCACAGGACTGGGTAGAGGAGTCAACATCAGGCTTTCAGCAATCCAAACTTTCAAATCAATGTGATCATAGGTGAGTTGTTGTATATTGTCCAATATGGCCGTCTAGTTCAGTGGTTCGACAAGAATTTGCTATTCTCTGATACATCAATTTTCTTTATCCCTTATATTGTGGTGTAGATATAAGATCTATGCAGAGGGCTTCGCATGGTCAGTGAGCTTGAAGTATGTTCTTTCATGTGGCTCTCTCGCACTAATGATCAACCCGCAGTATGAAGATTTCTTCAGTCGTGGTCTCCTTCCAAGAAAACACTACTGGCATACTAGAAGTGATAACCTGTGTGAATCTATAAAGTTTGCTGTTGACTGGGGCAATGAGCATCTGATAGAGGTGATCCTCCTCTATTCCAAGCATTCTGTATTATATTGTCAATATATTTCTTCCATGGTTATATATATATTTTTTGTTGGCAACGTCATATTAAAAACTCTTGCAAGATCACTGTGACTGGTAGCGGTTCGTCTGGGAGTTTAAATATGGTGAATCATGTTATGCTGTAAATTACTTCATTGATGAAACTGGTAGAGTAGATTCAGTTCCTTTGTGAAAATTAGAAATTCACAGCGTGGTGTCCCAATGATTAAGAAATTGAATGTCACTCACACTGCATGTGTCAATCAATATGCATCTTTTGCTTCTTGCTTCCCCCTAATGTTTGATGATGTGCTCTTCTGTTACGAGTGGCCCTGCAGGCAGAGGGCATAGGGAAGGAAGGACAAGCTTTTATGCAAGACTTGGACATGGGACGTGTCTATGAGTACATGTATCATCTTATCGTGGAATACTCCAAATTGCAAGACTTCAAGCCGGTTCCTCCTCCATCTGCTCATGAAACATGTGAGCGATCTATTCTCTGTTTTGCAGACAAGCAGCAGAGTGGGTTCCTTGAAAATTCATATGCATTGTCTTCTTCTTCCCTTCCATGCACCCTTGGCCAACCTGATCGCAACTTCATCAATAGTTGGTTGCAAGAGAAGCAGAAAAGGGTTGACAGCTTGCAAGAGCTCGAGATGAGTAGGTTTCTCAGTGGCTGAATATACTGTTCACCAACATCAATATTTTTAGTGACCTCAGATAGAATTGGTGGGATCATGATAGTTGTGTTTTTTTGTGTTTTTTTTTTCACCCGTCTACCAATCTTTAGAGACGACTCTCAAATTTTAATAAATTAATGGTCTCTTGATTTCAGGCAACCATCTCCTCATCAATAGCCCTAGGGGCCAAAATCTACTTTGAATGTTTGACAATGTCCCATGGGAGGGAAAACCAACCAACCAACAGAAGCATGAGCATTTAAATAGTCTTTTTATATTGATGTGCAATCAGAACAGCATCAATTAGAATACATATATTTATTGTCATTATGCATTTTCAAATATGAGTCTGACCGTGGTGCGCAAACTCCAACTAGGAGTATATCATCTCTGCCTCATAACACGCCAATGAACCCAGGACTCTGACAGCTTGTGCATTGCCATAAGCGAAGCATGCAAATAGCCTTTCTACATGGAGGTGCAAGACAAGCATCTAGTCCCATTGAATCTCCCTATGAAAAGTGCATTGCGATATATTGACGGTGGACTTCCCATCAGCTGCAACAAGATCGTAAGGTGAATCCTCTGCAAACTCAGTGGGCAATGACTTCCAATGCAGTGATGGCTCCCACTCTGCCTCCTTGAGGACCTTCAGTACCTCCTTAACGACAATCTTGCTACCTTCGGAGGAGAAATGAACACCATCTCTGACATGGATCATTCGGCCCAGAGATGAAAAAAAATCAGTAATCATATTTAAGACAGATCAGCAAAATCTTCTGTAGGGCGAATCATAAATTAAAAAAAGGATAATAGAGCAAGATATAAAATGCCAGATCCAATGGTAGTCTGCGAAAGAGTTGGAAACTTATAATGCTCTGCATGTACACCCATAAATGATGTAGAAATATCAAATATGATCAACAATTTTCCTTCTACCAAGAATCTATGCATAACTGAACTCTCATCAAGTAGTCATACTAATGCAGCGGTCATTTTATATTTAAGACAGAAATGCTCTGCATGTATAATGAAATATGACCATCAAGGAACCATAATTTCTCATCAAGTAGTCATACTAATGTGGCGGTCATTTTATATCTGATCTACAGCTTGATTGTAAAATTTTAACCAAATTTATGTGATTAAACTTCTCAGGGAAATTGTTTATCATTTGACAAAATAAAAATTATTGAGGATTTGGGTAGAACTATACAAGTGAGACTGGAGGTGACTACACCAATAATTTGGCAACTAAGCTCTGCAATCATATCATCCGCCAAAAGGACAGATATGGCATATAATGCACTCACTAGTCACTGCAGGGATAATATTGGCATTTTTCAATTAAAAGAAGCTGATAGAATTAAAACTAGTAATCTCTTATTGGATAGAAAATGAACAATAGTGTAATAGGAAAGTTAACCAGCATCCTCACTTGGTAAGTAGTAAAGGAGATGTGTACTTTCCAATTACTGAGTTCACAGTTGCAATTACAAAGTTAAAAAGAAACCACGGGGAAAAGCACAAGGGAAAAAACTTACGTAAAGCAAACAGTGCACCAGTCATCCCTCTTTTGGATTTCAGTATATAGATCAATGACTTTCAAGTCCAATTCTTTGCATACGTTTACACAAGCTTCAGAATATTCACGGCAAGCTTCGTTTGTACGAGCCAGCTCACTTAATGCATTGCTGATTCAGCGCAAACAAAATGATTTAGAACCTATATTTGCAACTCTAAAACAAATTAAGCATGCATGGGAAACACTGCACCTGGTATTCTGCCGAAGCTTTTCCTCATTGACTGGAGGGCAACTAAGAAAGATGATGTGGGTCTTTTCAGAAAGGCTCTGGATAATTTTGTCACATTCAGCTTACTGTAAACCATAGCATCAGGTGAGTGTGAGTTTGAAGATTACCTTGAGATAGTTTGCAATGCTCCTCATATTTTCAATGTATTCTGGAAGTGGTACATGAGGACCAAGGCCAGAAGGATGATATCCCATCGAGTCATTGCCACCAAAGTAAACTATCACAAGATCTGGGTGCACCGAAGCATCCTGAATGAATCATTCAACAAGAATGGGTAGTTAAAGGAATATTATATATGTTTGAGCAAAGTGAGGACAGCATATTAGAACAAATATCAGTGAAGCATAATCCCAATCGACTGATCTAAACAATTAATTATAGAAAATATTCTCAAAATTTAACTTGAGTGCCTCTACTATATTAAGGAACAAACCTATTGGCCAGGTGTAAATAGTGTTTTGCCAATATACATCAACAAACGCAAGACAAAAGTTCTTTATTTGAAATTCTTAGCCATTATTGTTGCACCAAATTTCTGCAAACACATTTAGAGCCTTCAGAGACAACAACTATATAATAACAAAACAAGTGGGCATACGATGCCAATCACAGTTTCTCTGTAAGTCATGATACTGATGTTCAAACAGATAAAAATTTAGACACCCATGTTCTATGGGATCAACCACACTAAACTTGTTAGCAGAAGAAGGCCCAACCCATGTATTTCCAGCTAAATTTCACCTAGGAAGCAGAGACACTTCAATGGACATGTGTCCATGGCAGATATGTATCGGACACAACTTGGGCTTTCGCTTAGTCAAATAATTTTAATATATAACATTCATTCATTCATTGTCATGTATCTGCCATCTGATTCCTATTTTTCCGAGGTGCATCATGTCACTATGCCCGTATCACATGTCCATGCTCCATTGCAAATAAAAACATATATTACTTTTCTCATTTGAAAAATTCCAATTGCCCCAAACCGAAAACATTGGTTTTGGGCCAATTGACCATATCTGATCTCTTCTGGAGTGGTCTCTCTATAGGTCCTATCATACAATTCTACAGCATCTTAATGAAAATTCAAAAACAGTCAAGGAACCAAGGAATCAAGGCAGCAAGGAAGCTCTTTTTCCATGTTTGTTTAACAGCATGTTGTGATGTGCGCCAGCAAGGTGTCAGCGCAGTCAGGCATCTCCCAGGTGGAGGCTCCCTGGCTGCATAGGCAAGTACATAAAAGTATTTGAAGAGGAAAAAGGATACCAGTACTGAAGTACTACAATACTACAATTTTGACAACACTGAACACCACTGATATATCCGTCTGTTGATCCATACTCTAATTGCCCTCCCTTCTTTCCCTAGTGGAAACATACAGTAGGGTTCAAAGACTCTTAAGTACAGTCAACTAAGTTCTGGTCACTTGGGCTTTGATTGATATAGCTTCAGCTACAACTAATAATATCATCATTCACTTCACTATAACATTTATTAATTACGCTCCGCTATTTTTCAGAAAAAAGCACTAGCATGGGAATAGAAAAAAGAATTTTTTACATTACCTCCATTTGGTTCATAGAATAGTCCTGGATGGGCATTTCAGTTTAAAACTAGAACTAGATAAATAGTGAAACAACAATTAGACAGGGATGAAATATGCTCATTCAGATTTTTTGTTCCAAGTCTATGCCTAACGCCCCACTCCTACTTAAAGACCTTTTTTTTCTCTCTAATCAACCTGCAATAAAACTAGGACCAACCAAACATAAAAACAGAATATGTTGTTGTTGTGTCTGAACACCAATTCCATCCAGCATTATCATATTGCATTACCAAATGATGGCTGGGCCAAATGAGGACTGGGGTAAAAGAAAATTCTAGTGTCTCATTCCTCACATTAAACATACAGGAGGACATAACTGCTTTTGGCAGACAACTCACTAGTCTCAACACCTACCCTGAATCATGACCACAGGTTTATTTTGTAGAATCAGCATACAGCATATTAAGCCAATCATAACTTAAAGTAGAATAAATGAACGATTTGTCAACTGCTAGATAATCATATCTCTGCCACCAAGAGATTTATATTCTAGTATTTTAAGAAAAAAATCTAAGGACTAACAAGAGAACAATTGACTGAAAAATGCATACCTTCGGGAAAATTTGCTCAATCACTTGGGTGGCACGCCTTGAATTCCAACCAGCATATCCTCGTATAAGAATATCCGCCTGTAAACCAAGTTACAGATAAAATTATGCCAAAAAATGGAAAGAATGAAGAATAAGAAGCACCATGTAACAATGGGGTAGACAATGGATTGAATAGCCCACATGCATAATGTATGACCAAGTATGTGTTGTGTCATGCAAAAAGTAGCCAGGAAACATGTCACGAGTGAATTAACATCCCTTGAGCATTTCACTTAATTTGATTAGTAACCCATACCACTGCAGCAGACAGTGAAATTTATAATATTCAACTTTCGGAAATGAAAAAACTTAGGGAAAAATCCAGACAACCCCCCACAAACATATGAAAATCCAGATAACCCCTTGCTTCTGTCAGTTAAGATAACCCAATGTTAACCTGACTTAAAAACCCAAGATATGAACTTACCATTACACCCTCCCCCAATTTAACCAAATGAGAAAACCTAAACGATACAACACACACCATCATCACCTTCATTTGTTCCATGTTGATGAATTGGAGGTTCTTTTGGGTGGATAAGGGTTTTGTGAGTGGATCTGTTATTTTGGATTTTGGTGATGGGACGAGAAGGTGTGGGCCTTCATGAGCGACGAGAAGGCCTTCAACGCGAGCGCAAACGAAGCGTTCGAGGCCCTAGACGTCGACAGCACGGCGTCCTCTCACGGGAGGAGCTGCGCAGACCCACACTTCGGCGAGAACCAGAATGTTGTTGAGAAATTATTAATTTCAGTAAAATATATATATTAAAAATATTCCAAAGACAATTCTCGATCTCCACACCATCTAAACATTTGGGTGGTTGAAAGAAAAAAAGATTGAAAATCACCTTGCGGGCATAAATATCGGCGAGAATGGAGCCCCATCCGTCATTGCTGAAGCTGTATTGAACTATGGATGATCCAAACAGAACAAACAATGGCCGGCCCCCTCCTCCTCCAACTCCAACCATCCTCCTTCCCCACACTCCTCTCTTTCTCTCTGAATTCAAGGGAAAAAAATTTGTGGATCTTCTGCAGATTCTCTCTCAATGCCGCACCATTTTATGGGAACAACTGGCCTCACCAAAGAAGCACACTAAGTAAGGGCAAAGCTATTCCCAGTACCCAAATTAATCTTTCCCACTACCCAAAATTAACAAAATGCCTTTTTTTTTTTTTTTTAGTCTTCCCTTCTCATTATCAAGTTCGACAACGCTCAGTTGAAATCTTCTTTACTGAGACGATAGAGATTCGTCAAACTATTTAAACAAGTGTTGACAGGGACCTAGTCAAAATTTACTTCACAAGGACGATAGAGGTCTGTCGATCTGTCTGAATAAGTGTCGACAGGGATGTGTCGATCCCTTTAAAACAGTACATATCTTCTAAAAATAAATTATTTATACAGTCATTTAAGTCTTTACAAAAAACAAAAATTCCATTTAAGTCATTTAAGTTCTTCTGAAAATCATTCACATATTTTGTCATTTAAATACAATGTGTAAAAATTGAAAAACAAACAGTCATATAAATAAAATAAATATTAAACATTCCATATACACAAGTGAAGTATCAAGAAACATTCTATATACTTTCGATACGAGACTCCACTTGTTTAGAAAAGAAAATAATGTTTCTTGTCCATATGAAATATTTACTGTTTTTTTATTCAAATAATTCTTTGTTTGATATTTTTTTTTTTTTTGCTTGGTTTGTTTGATATTTTTGTTTCTTATACTTAAATAAATATATATGTAAATGATTTTAAAAAAGACTTATAGGGGGTAGTCGATTAAGATTTTTATGGACAAAATGTTCATGTCAATGGATTTGTAAATTTTGTGTTTTTCAATCAGGATTTTGGTTTGTGGACAAAAAGTCCAACGTTATTCGATTGAGACATTATTTCGTAGACAAAAAGTCCAACGTTATTCGATTAAGACATTATTTCATGGACAAAAAGTCTAGCATTATTCGATTGAGACATTATTTCATTGACAAAAAGCCCAGCGTTATTCGATTGAGACATTATTTCGTAGACATAAAGTTCAGTGTCATTCAATTGAACATTATTTCGTGGATAAAAAGTCCAACGTTATTCGATTGAGACTCCTCATAATAGACATTTTGTCATGTGTTATTCAATTTAAGCAAGACTTTCATAAGTGATGAATTCTTGTGGACTTTTGTGAACTTTAGAAAGAGAAATACAAAGGAAAAAGTCATTTCAAAATCCCACTCAAATAGGTAGGATTCTCATGGACTTTTATTCCAGCATTGTGAATATTTCTTTTTTTTTTTCTTTTAACAAATCTCTTTTATGATTTTTGTCTCATGCCTTTCATATTTTTATTCACATTTTTTTTCTTTATTTATCATCTTTTTTTTATGAATGTGCATATGCATGAAATATTTCTATTACCTCATACGTTAAATGAATATATGAGAATGGTAGATTGTATTATATAATATATGCATAGATCATCCACAATTATTTTCTAAAATATAGATTTATCATATATTTGATTATATATATAATGTTTGATTTGATTTTCCTTGAAGATGTTTATATTATTGTACAATATAGATGCATATATAATTTTTTTATAATGTTCAGACATATATAAAAATAAAAAGATGTATTTAGGCATATATACATATATGACTAAATATACTGATTGCTTTTATTTCATTTTTTATTTAAAGTAATAAATGACTACTTTTATTTTATTTTATTTTAAATAATATAATTTATGATTTTATTTCATTATATTTGAAGAGATGTAATATATGATTTTTATATAATATATACATTTCTTTATTTTATTTAAAAACTCATGGCATTCTAGCAATATGCATTTCAGATATGTGAAGATTGATTATTGATATATACTATATTAAATTATATTTTATGTTGGGTATCAATGATTCATGTTAAATTTGAATATTTGAGTTCTTTATTTGTTATTTTACAATTCCAAAAATAATATTGTGTTTATTAATAGAAATCCACGTGTGAAAAGAGTCAATCTCTAAAAGTTTGTAAAAGTATGTGAAAGTTTGTAAAAGTCCATAAGAGTGATTTATAAAAGTCTGCAAATTGTCTGTGAAAGTCCATGAGAGTCAATTTGTGAAAAGTCTGCAAAAGTCTGTGAAAGTCTGAAAAGTCTATCACTTAAAAAATGTCCACAGAATCTATCAAAGTCTGTATCGACTACCCCCCATTAAATGACTTCAATGACATTTTTGTTTTTCGTAAGGACTTAAATGATTATATAAGTAATTGATTATTAAAAGAGAGTTGTTGATTTAAAGGGTTCGACACATCCATGTCGATACTTGTTCAGACAGATAGACAGATCAACAGATCTCTGTTCATTCTAGTGAAATATACTTTGACTGAGTCTTTGTTGATACTTATTCAGACAGATTGACGGATCCCTATATTTTTAGTAAAAAAGATTTCAACTGAACCCTATCAAACTGGACAGTGGGAAAGGGAGACAATAAAATAAAATAAATAATGGCATTTTGATAATTTTAAATAGTGGGAAAGATAAATTGGTTAGTGGGTATATCTTTGCCCCACTAGTAAATGCCTGTGAGTTTTGAATGTTCACTTGCTCTGTCTGTCGCATTCAATTCCCTCCTCCTAAATTTTTAAATAAGTCCCTGTCAAATATCTTCAAAAAAATATATATACTTTAATAATAAACCCTCCATGAATTTTGGATACAGCATCTACCATCATTTTCAATTTCACTTCGAATAACGAACTCTATTTCAAAAAATTCAGTCATTGGAAATGTGAGTGGAGATATATATATATATATATATATATATACGAGCAGATTGAACCCATCAAATTCGGTGGAAACTGGTGGTGCGGTTGGGCTACTCATCTCACATCACGTAACAGTAACACTCCCTCCTCCTCCTCCTAGGAATAGGATCCTGCCCTGTTTATAAGTGTTTTCCCTCCCCCAACCCCACACAAAAAATAACCAATTAAAAGCTCCGTCCATCACTCACTTTCTGACCGATTATAAAAGCCAAACCAAACCAAACCAAAACCACGTATGTGCACAGATGGATGAATAAATGCTTCCCCCAGCAAACAGCATCCACGCACTCTCTTCTCTTGAACGTATTGATTGCTCACACTGTCCTTCTCCCCCATGTATACATGCAATACAATATTAATGGATCACCTACTACGCCAACCACCCCCTCTCCATCTATATAATATATATGTACATGCATGTCAAGTAAATTATGCCAGTCTCTATGGCCCCCCTTCTTCGATGAATTGCATATGGTCCCTTCTTAGTTTCTTTCTACTAAAAGAGAACCGCAAACCCCACCGCATTTATAAACTCGCATTGCAACCCCAGTTCGTGAAGACCGCAACACCATGGTACCAAGGTGAAAGCTTCAACGAAGAAAAAATGTTGTCAAGCCATGACTAGTCAAAAAAGCATTAATTAGTTCGGATCTGCCCCCAATTTAACATATTTCTAACTCTCCATAAAACCAATTACACATTATAATTTGTTCTTCATTATCTGGGGTGCATTGTGCTTGAATTGAATCCTCCAGCTTCCACTTCCAGTGGTAGGATATATGTAATCACTTTTGCCTCACACCGATTAGTTCTCTTCGGGACTTCTTCATGGATTCCGACGTTGTTCGACGTGGTCTTCTTTCTCATATTATTTAGAAAATCAGATTTAGGTTCTTCTTGTGGTAACCATGTATCCATCTCTTATATTTGTATTCCTCAAGCAAAACTTGAAAATATATTATTTTTCATTATATTTTTTATATAGTAGATTGTTACTCGAGTGCCCCATGCATGGATATAGGCTTAAGCCGAACTACGTTAAATCTGGTGTTGCTTGGTGATTAGCTTGTCTTTATATATTTTTTTTATCGCTTTGGTAATTATTTTGGGCTGCATAAATATTTTATCGCCATTAGTATTTTTTATTTCACTCAAATAAAATTGTTAAAAATTCCAACAAGTAGTATTAGAGCAGGGTTCAAATTTATTTATGTGAGATGGTTGAGAATACTATTGTAAAGATGATTGAGTTAAATAATTCCAATTGGTTGATATAGAAGTCCAAGATGGAGGACATCATTTATTGTAAAAATTTGTTTAGACCAATTGAAGGAGATAAAAGCAAACCAGAAAAAATGACAGAAAAAGACTGGACCAAGTTGAATAGAAAATGTGTTGCCGCTATTCGACAGTGGATTGATGTCGACATATTTCGTCATGTTGCTAATGAGACGAATGCGCACACTCTATGGAAAATGCTAGGGTCATTGTATGAGAAGGACTGCGAGTAACAAGACGTTTTTAATAAGGAAACTCATGAACTTAAAGTTCAAATGTGGCAGTGTTGTAGAGCATCTGAATGAATTTCAAAATTTAGTGAACCAGTTGACCACAATGAAAATGACTCTATGATGAGTTACAAGCTTTGCCACTTTTGGAATCATTGTCTGACAGTTAGAAGACATTAGTTGTCACGCTGAGTAATTCTACTTCAGATAGGGTAGATGTTTTCAGTTCTCCTCTTGATGAACGGTCGGCAAGGCACCGGGGATGAAAGCGACAGTCCGAACGTATGAGATTTGGGCGGATCGGCTGGGAGGGAGAGCAGATGAGAGAGAGGAGAGAAGAGGAAGAAGAAGGAACCTATGATAAAATGAGGGGTGGTGGGAGCAGGTTGTTTAATTGATTGGTTTATATAAGGTGGTGGGATTGGGTATCACAAAAATGTATGGTTTGTGGGATCAGATAATAGGTGGGGACAGCAAAATGCATGGCGCGGATAGAGCTGCCCAATTTGTTTTAAACTACGTAGAATTAGAAGATATATCTTAAATATGAGTAATTTCACACGAATGTGGCTGTAGTTTAGTGGTGAGAATTCCACGTTGTGGCCGTGGAGACCTGGGCTCGAATCCCAGCAGCCACAATTTTATTAATTTTAATTTTTAATTTAATGAGCTTGACATGTTCCATCGATCCCGTTCCAAAATAGCTGTGGATCAAGTCGAGTGCATTCGCAGGGCTTGAATTGATGATCTGTTGTTTTAAAATAATCCATTGAAATGCGTTCTCTATTTTTTGAGTACCGTCTTCTTTCTCTCGTTTGCCCGCGATGAGATTCAATAAAATGGTGACGGTGACGGTGTATACTCGCGTTGTTGATTGGGATTATTTCATTATACTGTTCCGTCTCTCAGTCGGATGATAAAAAGTCAGTGCGGAGTCGTGTGTACCACTCGGTGATAGCGGTTACTTTTGGATTACTGTCGCGGAATATTCCTCCCCGCCGTGAACTCAACGTGAGTCCAAACAAAATGACAATCCAATACCAATTCGCTTGGCAATAATAATAATAAATAAAGCCGACCTTATGAATTTTATTTATTTATTTATTTATTAATAATTTATGGCTCTCCACCGTTCTCTCTGGCCGTGAGTTTTTTTAATTAATCTTTCATCGAACACCTTTCTCACTTTACCTTTCCATCTCTGTCTCCTTTATATATATCTGGAGTTCTGGTGTTGGCTTCTCCTCTCTCTCTCTCTCACACACACAAAAGGTGATTTATCTTATATTCTTTTTTTTTTTTTTTTTTGTCAGATTAACTTGTTTTCGACGATGAATGTCTCTCTCTTTTTTATTTCTTGCTTTAAATTCTACTTGAGTTTGATTGGGTGGCTGTGAAGTGTTTCATTTTCTTTAAACAAAAAAAAAGAGAGAGAGAGAAAGAAATGGAGGATATTGTTTTGGGACTGTTTCAATTGCCGAGAAAATTGCTCCACTGATGTTTAACTTTCACTTATATGAGATTGACTGGTTCTTTCTTCTCTAGTTTAAGTTGTTGATCAGGTTCCTTGCTTCTTCTGATAGACTGGTGTTTGTTGCTGTATATTGCTTTTCATAAAGTCTGATGCTAGGATTTGGGAATTGGCGCAGTTCGATCTTAATATGCACATATCTATCTCTTCTGAAATCTGTAGTTGAGTTTTATTGGAGGACAATTTCTTCATTCTCTAAACAGGCTACTGCTATCTTGCCTTAACTACCACATTATCATGACTAGTTATGACATCCGATTAACCATCCCAAGATACGCTAAAAACCTTGATAATTGTGTCATTTTTATGCAAAATCTTCTTCATTCTAAAATTTAATATTCTGAATTGTTGCCATTGATAATGGTGCAGATCTTGAAAATTGGAATGCAAAATCATACAGCATGAGGGTTATCTTAAAAGAGCTGAAAAATGAGAGCTAAAACTATGCTAACTCTCAGGTTTATGTGTGAAATTTTCCTTTGACTCTCTATCAGTGTATCTCCTTGCATTACCTCAGATTATTAGCCCAGAAGAATAAGATGTTAATGGGTTTTATTTTTGTTTGTGATTGCAGTTAATCACTGTTGATATAGAACTTCAACTTGTCAACCAATCAAGATGTACACCACCACTGTGAATTTTAGTGGGATAGTTCATGCAAAGTACCCCTGGAATTCACATGCCACACGAACATGTTCTTTTAGTTTAGATTCTGAGCGCAGAAATTTTTTGGCTTTTCAAAGTTGTGATTCATTAGGCTCCCAATTGAGAATTCTGAATGCATGTCATGTAAGAAGAAAGCAGAGGCAGGATACCAGCCATTTACGGGTATATTCTCTTATTGTTTACCCACTCTTACACTAGTATGCCTTCAAATCTATGTAGCACAGACACGGACACAGGACACGGGGACACGACAACACGGACATGGAGACACGATGATTTTTGAAAATATAGGACACGGGTACGGCTTGGACACAAAAATAAATAAATCAGTATAACATATATAATATATTTCCACATGAAGTAAAATAGAAATATTATAGCGTGTGGGCATTCATTTGTCTTTTCCACGGCAGCTAGCATTGGAGTGTTGTGAGAGGAGAGGTTTTTTTTTTTTTTTTTCTTTTACAAAACAAGCTGAGTTATTCAGGTAAACAGGTCACAAACTGACAGCCCGTGTCCTAGGCCGTGTCCTAGCGTGTCCTGGGCCGTGTCCTGACTATGAAACTGAGCCCAATTCTCAGGACACGTTTCAGACGTGTCCGACACATGTCGGGCGCGTGTTGGGCAAGTGTCGATTGCCATCGCGTGTCTGACACAGGCACGACAAGTAAAACAAAGTGTCCATGCTTTAGAGCTTCAAATATACAAGGCTTTTTGATTGATGCATGCTGCAGGTTGTCTGCATGGACTACCCAAGACCAGAGCTTGAAAGCACTGTTAATTTTTTGGAAGCTGCTGCTTTGTCTTCATCTTTTCGCACTTCTACTCGTCCAAGCAAACCATTACAAGTTGTTATAGCTGGAGCAGGTACATATTACTCTATTCTTTTCTATTTGGCCTTCTGTAAATTAACTGTTGCATTTTCATGGAGTTCTGCACTAATAATCACGTCTAAATCTTTATGTTTACTGTTTTAGCCGTTCTAATTTCCACATTGCTGTTCGGGCATCATTTGTCAAACAACACTTTCAGATTGACTGATGAGCAATATGGTCTAGTTCTACCTAAAGGTCTTGCATAATTACTACATTTTTGGTTCAGTCACTTCATAGAAGTCGATTCTTGGTGACAAAAAGTATTATTTTCTTCCAAATAATTGACAGCTCAACGTTTAATAACCATATTCAGGACATGTTCATCCTTGTCAATAACGACAATAGTTTTGTAGCTTTATTGCCTCTATTCACACAAACAGGGATCACTCTTGTTACTCTAGTCCCTTTAGTCACTTTTCACATCTTAACTTCCAAGCTTAAATAGATTGTCTTGTAAGTAACTTTACAAGTTACTAAACGCAGATCTCAACTCTTGAGTGATCTTTAACCTAATCATGTCCTTGTTAGTGTATTTCACTGATGCACAAACCAACGCAGATCCTATGAACAAATACAGGATCAATTCAGTTGTGACTATTTTCCATTACCGCTGGATTATAATCTATCAAAAATGTAGCATCAATTTAATCTGAGATATTTTCATAGGCAAACATGTTATGTAAGCTGAGAATAAAATCTATGAGCTTCTTATCCCTTCTATGGCTTTCATGTATGTTATTGCACCAGCTCTTAGTTAAATGTATATTTGTGTGGTAAACAGGCTTGTTAGTGTGGGAGTTTATATTTGCATGAAGTTAATTATTTTAATGAGACTTGGAGTTGCATGCTTATGATTGTGACATTCTAAGCCGTTAAGTGTGCATTTTGTCTCTTCCCTTTGCCTTGTCATACTTTTTATCTGTGATCTTGATGCATCTCACTTAATGGCAGGATTGGCCGGTCTCTCTACTGCCAAGTATCTTGCTGATGCAGGTCACAAACCCATTTTATTGGAGGGAAGAGATGTTCTTGGTGGAAAGGTATAGAACTGCTATCTCAGCCCCCAAATTACAAGTATTCCTCAGTTCATCCGTTCCATACAGTGCTTGTTCTCTTCATGTCCTTTGAATGCGTTTTATAGAATGGTTAACTTATATCAGAAAAGTGAATGAAACATGTATGGCTGGTTTTGTACATCAAGAATAAATTGCATTCCTTCCAATAAATAAATAAATATATGTCATTCAACGTCTAAATCTCCCATTTTAAATGTAGCATAATCAAGCCAGCTGCATTTTCAATCTTCAGCATTCAAAGTCAAAGAAGCCTATTTTTTATTAAAGATTAAGTTTCCATCATTACTCACTCTGTCTGGTCATGCAACCTGAATTGTCTAAAATCTGTGTCATCATATTTGGATTCTCTTGATCACATCATATTTCGATTCTGTCGGTGCTTTGTTTATTCTCTCTGTCTTGCTATTATCATAATAACATCTCAATAGGTAAACTTTCATATGAAACGAATTGGGGAACAATTGAATGAATTTCTTCTTTTAGGTTGCTGCTTGGAAGGATAAAGATGGAGACTGGTATGAAACTGGCCTTCACATATTTTGTAAGTAAAAATTCTTTGACTAATTATTATTTAGAATCTGTAAATTAGGCATGTAATTCTTCAAAGGTTCTAATTGGTACTTTTTCTTCATTAACTTAATACTAGATTGGATAGTAATTTTAATTTCATCTCATTCTTTTCGATCCTCAAATGGGGGAGTTAAAATCTAGAGGTAGTCTTGTGCGTTGTTTTCTTGACAGTGCCACTTCTCTATTTTATTTTAATTGTTCTACTCAGACTACAGTTAAATTGATATGTTTGAATGAATCTCTTCTTTAAATGTAGTTGGGGCTTACCCCAACATGCAGAATTTATTTGGTGAACTCGGCATCAATGATCGTCTTCAATGGAAGGAGCACTCAATGATATTTGCAATCCCAAATAAGCCAGGACAATTCAGCCGTTTTGATTTCCCTGAAGTTCTTCCCGCACCACTAAATGGTAGGCGATTTGTTGTCTCTACTCTGTCCTCTGCACAATAAGTCTACAAGTAGCAGATTTTGAATTTGGTCTTTATGTTGGAAATCAACAAAACTAATTTAACTTGGAAAAATCCATATATAGGACACTACTTAAAATTAAGCTACTGACCATTTTCCGTGAGAAGATTACTTATGTTTGTTAGTTGGACAAATGATTTCAATGAATCAATTCACTTTTATCTCCTATTTATTTTTGTGATTATAAAATGCTCCTTGAACTGTTCTAGAGGGTAACAAGGAGTTTAACATTTAATGCCAGTAAAGAAGGGGAGCCAAATTCATACTCTAATTTATTGATTTGTAAAGTGGAAACTGATTAATCTTTCTGAAACCTTGAGCTGATAAATTATTTGTTATAGGCATTCACCCATTTTTGTAAAGTGGAAACCAAATTGCCTTCCTGGAAGCCATGTTATCTGCAGATATTTCCCCATCCTGTGTCAAATAGATGGATACATCACAAATTTTAATATAAACAAAAAATATGCTGATAATTATTTTTATTTTTTTTAGAAAGGGTGGTGTCACCAATATATTAACTGGTAGTACTACAGGATGGCTACACACTGACAGGAAAAGATAGTTCATCAATCATATTAACTGGTAGGACCTCAAGATGGCTACAGTCTGACGATTATAATATTAAACAGGCATGCTAGTCACAGTTTTTTAGACATGTTCAATCTTAACCATTAATATCCCTCCAAGGAATGTGAAACAAGTTTGGCTGAATGTCAGAAGGGAACTTATATTGCACAGACGTGTACATAGAAAATTAGATTAATAATATATAATACCATGAGGTTATAGAAAATGACTGTGACATAAACATATGGGAAAACCAGATTTGTGAAGATGTTTTTGAGTTTCCTGGTAAGCTTATGATGGATGGGGAGAGTTCAAGACAATGCTTGATGTAGGCAATGATTTTTCGCCATGTTTATATAAAAGAAACATCGTTCATTAACACACAGCCCCAGCTATGGCATTACTTCTTTCATATGTGAATATCGAAGTGTAAAACTCATGCAAGCCTCAAGGCTTTAATATTCAAATACTAGCATGGGTTTTTTAGCTTGTGTAAACTTTGAATTTCCATATAGGATTTCATAATCTACCACAACTTTTTAGCTTGTTCTGTTTTTCTTTATGACCTTTTAATTCCATGTTTCCTGTGTCCAAATGAGGATACTAATACATATTCTTGAAAAATACTGAGATGTGTAGAACAATCTATTTCATCTATTGATTACTATCTGATTTGGCACAGTAACTAGCTTGCACATAATAGAAAGTGTACTTCTATCAAAACATTTTTTTCGGTGGAACTTGAGTTGTAATTTATCTTGTCAGTAATTTGATTGTCAGGGATATGGGCAATCTTAAAGAACACTGATATGCTAAGTTGGTCGGAAAAGGTACGCTTTGCCATCGGCCTCTTGCCAGCCATGGTGGGGGGTCAGGCTTATGTTGAGGCTCAGGATGGCTTGACTGTAAAAGAATGGATGAAAAGGCAGGTCAGTGATGTCAATTTCAGTATGTAAATTGTGAAGCAACCCTCTCCCAGATATGCAGGAAGTTGTTACATAGAAGTTTCAAGTTCACACTGTTGGAGTATTTTAAAAGACATGTTTTGAAATTATAACTCCCTCCTCCAGGCTTAAAGTTTTCACATTTTTCCTTCAGGCTTTAAAAAATGGTTTTGAGTATGTAAACTAATGATTATTCTGACTACAGTCGGTTTATGCCTTTGTTATAGTATATTTCTTGTAAATACTGATCAGAAACCCATTTCATGGACATGTAGGTTTTCTCTCTTTTTACCATCCTAATATTTTATATATTTGCAAAATTATTTTTCACAAGATAAGCATTTTGTTGAAGGAAA
This sequence comes from Acorus gramineus, assembly GCA_030737835.1. NCBI lineage: Eukaryota > Viridiplantae > Streptophyta > Magnoliopsida > Acorales > Acoraceae > Acorus > Acorus gramineus. Next base: position 8,111,115 of record CM060855.1, on the reverse strand, counting down.
GTGATGTGATTCTAAGCAAGCAATCAGAACAGAAATAGTTGTTCTACTTGTAAAGCATCTTCTCATTTATTTTGAATCTCATCTAGAAAATTAATTGTTTCAAATGCATGTGTACACCTTGCAGTGGCCTTATTAGGTCAAATAAGCTTAAATGGGTAGAAACAATCCCATCTATGCCCCCCTTCATGTCAGCACATCACGTGCTATGTATCCATATGTCATGCTAACTGGTAACCTTTAATTTAATTCTATCTCATTGGGTTATTGACAAGTTTCTGTTGCTTTTCAATATTTCAGGGTGTCCCTGATCGTGTCAATGATGAGGTTTTTGTTGCCATGTCAAAGGCCCTTAACTTCATCAATCCAGATGAGCTGTCCATGCAGTGCATATTGATCGCTTTGAACCGTTTCCTTCAGGTTTGGATCTGTTTATTTTTCACCTTTGAACCCCAGTGAATTTGTTTGAGAATATTGGTCTTCTAAATAAAGGTTAAAATAATAACCATAGTTGCTAGGGAGAGACGGATGGGAATGATAAGTAATCTGAAACCAAGAAACATCTCTATAACATTTACAGATGTTGGAAATCCAGAAGAAGGGATGGATAAGATATAACCCCATTTGTATGGAGGAATAAGGTTATCCGATAGACAACTATATCAGTGATACAAGACATTTGTTTTGGTTTGTGTTTTTTGTTTTTCTCGTTGGGAGATATAATAATGATTTTTTTGTTGTTTGGTTGACCATGAATAATTTGTTGATAAAATGTGAATATGATATGAATAATGATTTATAAAAGGTAAAGAAAATATGATTTGACATGTGGGCCCCCTTATACCAATGGCAGAAATTGGGTGGAATAATCCAATTCCAGGGGATCCCTATAATAGTTATACCTCCTTATTCCACACTATTCAATCATACCAATACTTGCTTATTCCACTCAAACAAACAATAAATTCTGCTTATTCTCCCTATCTATCCCTATTCCCCCTTTATTCCTCTATTGGAAGGGACCAATGAAGTCTATCTAGTTGAAATTATTTTTTAGCAAATGCTCAAATCTTTGGCGTTCAGCTTAAATCATGTCTCATAACTCCCCCAAGATTTCATCCCCTAATACATAATATCTTTATGATCTGTGACCCAATATGTATTCATTAACCCAACATGTTCATTGAAACATGTTGTAGAGTTGGAAACACATGTTAGTAGCATTTTCTTTTATTCTAACCCTAATAAGTTGAGTGATGCTCATCGTCTTGGTTTCCTTTTAGAATGTGAAAGTTAAGCTTAATGTGACCGAAATTCTTATATGTGATGCACAGCACAAGCCACATGGTAGTTGTTCTTTTTTCTTCTTTTTTTTGTCAATGGAAGTCAGAGCATAATGTTAAAAAGAGTTGCTTCAAACAAGAGGTGACGAGGGATCTCATTAACGGCAAAGAAAACATAAAATAAATACAAAGGGCCATCCCGCAGGTCACTAACGTCCCACAACAGCATCCGCCAAATTCCATGTGGTTCTTTCTTCGATCATGGGTGAAATTCTCATAATCAGATAGATGCCTAGGAAGATATCCCACAATCATTCACCAAAGGCGCAGTTCCAAAGTTGTGACTTATTGGAGCCCCTCCAATATTTGATGTAGGAAGATATCGATGTCCCTTTAAACTTTTTAAATTTTTTTTATCACTACCTTACATTGTATACCTGATTTATATTCTTTTTACTCCCTTTACCAATCACATCATCTTCGGAAAAAAAAGGTGCATGTTTTTTTGTTCGATGAAATGTTTGTTCCAACTCATCATATCATTCTTTTCCATATCCATTCCATGATCCTACGTGTTCATTCCAACTTTGTATTGTGAAGGTCCATTCTTTCCTTCCTTTTTCTATTCTCAGACACCTTGATTTCTCCATGAAATTTTGTTATGATGATGACTCAAGAAGAATTTGTCTCATTGGATTGCTTTTATGAAGTGAAGCACTTTTATGCTCAACCTTCACAAGTACATTAAGGTATTTGAAAGAAGCTCAAAGAATCAAGTTGTTCATCAATATCGTCGTTCTTCTAGCATAAAAATGGTAAAAATCAAGGTGTCATAATGCACTTTGAAGGTCTTTTTATGTTCAGCTCAAGGAGAGCTCCAATATCTTTTCACTATATTCAGATCACGATTTTGATGTTATTAAAATAGTATATTATAATATTTCAATTTTTATTATTTCAAAGAAATCCCATACTTGGATGTTCTGGGTCTCAAAATCGATCTAAAAGTTGTTGCTGCAGTTTTACTTGAATTTATAACTGCTTTTACAGTTATATTAGTTTAAAGCATTTTAGGACTTATGTGAGGCGTTGGATTTAATCAATGGCCTAGAATAATTATTTTATGTATTAGTTAATAATGTTATAATTTTTTAATAAGATTTCATGTTATTATTTAAATATTCATTGATGTATCTGCAGAGAAGATTAGATGAATTAAAATAATTTTCCCAGAATGTTCTCTTTAATCCAGTCATTTGGTACTATGTGAAATCATTAGATGTGTGATTCCCTGGATCCCTGTAACTCTTGTTTTGTCAACATGATTCAGAAAGCCTGTCATTTCTCCCTCTTCATTGAACCCTGATTGGTCGATATGATCTTTTGTCATCATTTGGTCTCAAGTGTATTCTTAATTAATAGAATCTAATTGCATGTTTATTTTGATGGATCATGTTTTTCTCGTCAGGGAATGTCTCTTATGCCATCTAGCAGTTACAGTGTGAATTGAAACAATCAAGTATCACTTTGTTAAGGAATATTTAGGATGCAATATAGAAATTTATTGTATCCCAAAAAGTTTGGTTGATCATGCATGCGAATAATTGACATTGACAGGAAAAGAATGGTTCCAAGATGGCATTTTTGGATGGAAACCCCCCTGAAAGACTATGCATGCCAATTGTTGATCATATTCATTCAAAGGGAGGTGAAGTTCGACTTACATCACGAATACAAAAGATTGAGTTGAACAGTGATGGAACGGTGAAACATTTTGTACTTAGCAATGGAAATGTAATTGAAGGAGATGTATATGTGATCGCCACGCCAGGTAAATTTGCTTATTTTTGCTAATTTGTAAAAGTGAAAGTTTAAGCACGACTAATCAGATTATTTTTACCAGTTGATATATTTAAGCTTCTTCTACCCCAAGATTGGAAAGAAATACCCTACTTCAAAAGGCTGGAGAAATTGGTGGGAGTTCCAGTAATTAATGTTCATATATGGTTAGTTGGAATGTTAATAACTGTTTGCATGTGCTTTAGAATTTCCTTTGGTTAGAGCTTTTTGAAACATTTAATTAATATTAGTTGATAACCTTGTGGATTTGTCCTGCTGCTGGTTAATGATGATTTTTAATTTTTCACTTTACACCTGCATGTTTCTTTTAAAATTTCTGAGATGATTTTCTTCTTTATAATTGTTTGTTCTTCAGGTTTGACAGGAAACTGAAGAACACGTACAATCATCTGCTTTTCAGTCGGTAATTTGGTTGCTTCTGTATATTTTTTGCCCCCTGTGAACTTTTTAGTTCTGAAAGTTGTTTTAGGATAAATTAGCTAATGTGCTGTGTAGCAGGGATATTGTTCCCGGGCTTGGATCCTTGCATCACCTCAGCTTTGTATCCAACCAACAAAAAGACCTTTACACAATAGTATTATCCATGTAGAGGATGGTTTTAGGTTTGGGCATGACATGTAGTTTTAACACCATTCACCAGCCTATCTTATCACTACATGGAAGGGTTGTGAAATGAAGCATTCTTCCATTGGTCTCATGCATTGCCTCAATGTCCTCATTATTGTTAATGTCAATATTGTGCAAATTTTTCATGAGACGAACTTTAAAAGCCTGGATATAATTGCTTTTCTACTGTTTTTAAATGTCGTTTTTTGTTTGAGTACTGTTTGGGATAAATTTAAGTGAACTAGATATACAAAATTTCTGTTGTTGGTGATTATCAATTTATCATATTGTTGAATCATCTAGTGAATTTTGTAATTTTGAATTTCAGGTTAAAGGATTACTTTATCATCGATGGAAGCATTTAAGTCAATATATTTAAATGTTGTTCGAAGAAAAAGAATCAAGTCATCTTTTATGTTTTCATGCCTACTCTTAAAGCTCTAAAGATTGACAAATGGAGCTTGAAATTTTGTCCTGATTAGGACTCGTCCAACATTAATTAAATTTTCATTCATAACTTCCTAATAGAATGCTTTTAATGATTTGCGTTGCACATTTTTTCAATGAGTCGTGGAAGTGGAATCTTATAGAACACAAATATAATATTTGATCATGATCTTATCAGAGTCTAGCTATCACATTGGATGGCCATTTCTTCACCTGATAATGATTTTGCCTTGTCTTTCAGGAGTCCCATTCTGAGTGTGTATGCTGATATGTCCCTAACATGCAAGGTAAAAACTATCAACTGTGTTGTGAAAAATCCAACTCCATTTATAGCAAAAGATTATATTTTTATGCTGGAGTTGTGGTTGTGCAGGAATACTATGATCCTAACCACTCTATGCTGGAGTTAGTGTTTGCACCAGCAGAAGAATGGATCTCACGCAGTGACACTGAAATTATTGATGCTACCATGAAAGAGCTTGCAAAACTCTTCCCTGATGAAATTTCAGTGGATCAAACTAAAGCCAAGATCCTAAAGTATCACATTGTCAGAACACCTCGGTGAGTTATCAATTTACAGGAAACTTCAGTTGAACTCATTACATGCTAGTCTACTTAAAGAGTGGCAGAAGATTCTTCTCACCATCTTTCATATGAATGAAAAGGGTAAAACATGTAATTTGCATGACTACATGTTTTGTTGGTTGAGACGTCCCCATAAGCACAATTTTTAGGGATGAAAATAATTAACCATGTTAGCTAATATCATCAATTGGATAATAAATTTGTAGGCGACAATTTTCTTCAGCTGGTGAGAATCTCATCAGATTGTTCGTGTTTGTACAACCAATTTTCATCCTTTCTTTTATCACTTCAGGTCTGTTTACAAAACTGTGCCAAATTGTGAACCGTGCCGCCCTCTGCAAAGATCCCCGATAGAAGGATTCTATTTGGCTGGTGATTACACAAAGCAGAAATATTTGGCATCCATGGAGGGTGCTGTTTTGTCGGGGAAGTTGTGTGCACAGGCAATTGTGCAGGTAATTTAAATCAGGAGCTCCATTCTTTTTTAACATCTAGAATAGAATTTCTGGACTGATATTTGTGCACATGTGCCTCTTCCAGGATTATGATTTGTTAGTTTCTAGGTCCAAACAAAGTTCTAAGACGGAGGCTACTGTTGCATAGGACTCCTCGGTAAGTGGGACATTAATATATATTTTTTAATGATAATCTCGTCAAACTTGCATAATTCATATCTGTATCCCGTACTAGCTGAATAATTATATTGGTTTTTGCCTTGCCCTGTCTGGCTTTCTTTCTTCTTATTTCTCTCTTTTCTCTTCATCCGTCGATGATGGGTTGGGTGGGATGCTTTTGGAAACTTGAAAATTAAATCACGACCCTTTAAATGATCTAACTAAGGGAACTAAAATGAAAGAGAATATAAATCACCATTGTGATGAATAAATGAAGATGATTGTGACTGCTCCATTGAATTTAATAGGTGTGATTCATACACCCTTGCAAACTTTATCAAGATAGAATTTAGTGCATCTAACTTTGTAGATTCAGTTAGCAGTAACTGGAAATGAAAATTCTATACCTACCTGAGAAAAACTGATATCTTAATAATCCCCTCATTGACATTTTTATCCGTATTTGTTTTTTTACCCCCATCATCCTCTAATCCTTTGAAGACGATACATCAAAGTCATTTATGTGATCATTATTACATTCTAAGTGGATACATGAAATCTCTAATCAAATATATACTCAACTGGGGTAAATGTAAGAGGATATATTTAATTGATTCGAGTATGTATTTTATTAGATAAATATATATATAAAGCATTGGGATTGCAAAAGTGGCCGTGCTTTTAATATCTTCTATATAAAATATCTTTGTAAATAGTCATATAAGCATCTATAACACGATGTCAGAGAAATGTTATAATTATAATGTAGGCCAAAAACATATAAACGAACATTAGATTCGTTTTGACTCGTAAGCTTGACTGGGTTTGGCTCAGTTCGTTTATAAACGAACAGAGTTTGAACGTGTCAAAATTTGACTCGTTTAGCATCTCTAATTGAAAGACAACAAAATTAAAGGAAAATTATAGAATTAAAATGTAGTATCACAACTGAAAATTAAGAGAAACAGTGAATAGATATAACCGGCCAACATATATCAACTTCTGGATCAAGAATAAGGTGATCGACCTTGCCAAAACACAAAAAACCCGCATAAGTAACCTGCCTAAACAAAATCCAAGCATCCACTGATCGGCATAAAGAGACTCAAAACATTCGAAGCTTAAAACTGAATTAAAGCATGCACCAACCCAAAACAAAATTAATAATAATAACATACATCTTCCGACATTGTCCAAGCATGACCTAGACAGCATCACTTTAGTCCATCACGTTCATCATGAACATGACAAACATTTTTACTTGTTAATTAATTTATTATCTTATCCATCTGTACTCTATTACTAAATACAAACGAAATCTATATGTTTCTCTCTAACATCAGTTGTCACACCATCAATGGGGGAATCAAATAAACAAATATAACCAATTAAGAAGGGGAAAAAAAATTTAAGAACAAAATTGAACCATTTACAAACTCATATTTAATTTGATTTATATCATATAACGAAAATCGTTTATAGGGAATCGATGCACATCAATGACTTCTCCTAAAGCAAGCATCAAATAACCAAACAAATAAAAAGGAGTTACCGCAAGATTTAACTACTAATTTTCTGTATTACCATAAAAAAAAAACTACTAATTTTGAAATGACAGTATTACTAAACCCAAAAAAAAAAAAACTACGTGACACACATCACTCAGAAAATATAATTGTCATACTCATACCATTAGAAAGGGAAAAAAAAAAAATCTAGAATCCTATTGCAGACGGAGGGACGAGCAACGGTAACGCTGAGCCATTCCGAGGAATATAATATAATATCAACTGTCTATATTATGAAACCAAACCAATGGTCGAGATGTGGTGAAATGAGGACTGATTAATGAAATGATCAATATAAATATAAATATAAATATATATGATTGTTACTGGCGACAACATTCCCAAAATAAATAAAAGGCGGGAAGATCGAGTTGCCGCGGGGAGAGGTCCAAATTAAAGATTCTTGGGACGGTCGGTATGTCTGTTATATATAGAGGCCGGCTTTGGTCTATTCCCCTCTCTATCATCATCATCATCTCTTTTTCTTCCGCCAAAATTAGATTTCGCAAATCATATCAAGTTCCATCATGCACTGAAACAACAAGGTATAGATGATGATTGTTTATGACTTTCTTTTATTCATGTCTTCTTCTTCTTCTCTTTTTTTTTTTTTTTTTTTTTTTTTGCCTCTGAATTTTCTTTTGGGGGGTTATATACATACTAGTTGCTTGGATGCTTTTTTTTTCTTCTTCTTTTTTACTCTGAAATATCAGATAAATGTGTGCGCTTGTTGCTCTTTGGTAAGATGAATCTTGGAAACGCGCATGGAGTGGAGAATCCAATCTCCATCTGTGAGATTATAAAGATGGGAGCAATATAACCAAGTCTTCTTCATTAAACAGTTACTTTGGAACACTACTCATTTAATTCAATCCTTATATGCCTCAAAGACATTGTTTTCCTTCTCCTCTTTTTAACGGACTTTTATTTTGGGATATTTTCATGTGACCGTGGATTTCTCAGACTCTGTTATTGGACGTGCAAGACTTTTGTTTTTGGATCCAGGAAAATGTTGCAGTGGACTATTTTTTAGTATAAAATAATTTTAGAAGAAAGTTTTTAGTCAACTAATTTTTTTCTTTTCAAATGTTAAATATTAATAACTGAAAACTTTTCAGTTTTTCTCTACAACTCAAATTTTCTCTGTACTCAGATTTTTTTTCATTTCAATGTCTCAAAATGTGACTCTGCAACTTGAACTCGTTATAACGTGGAACATAATTTCCATATCAAAATGTGAACATCCATCTTGAACTGTATGGCTTGGTTTCTATTCCAACATCATGAAGGGCAAACTCAATAGTGGTCCAAAAACTGGCACTTCTCTTGGCAGAATGGCAAAGTCTCTTTCGGTTTTCCATGTGGCGCAGAATAATGGATTGGACAGTGAAAGCTGTAAGTCTCCATCTCTACATCTGCATGGACTTGACTTCCCTCACCAGCAATGTAACCCTCCGACCGACTATTTGATTTGCCCGGATAATCCTTGTTTGTCGACATTGCCAAACGCTAGCCCCCAGTCAACGAAATTCTGCACAAATCTGCACACATCATCACACCCATCACTCCTAATGCACCATCATCATATTAATGGTGGCCCCTTCCTTCCACAACCATCGAGGTACAAACCTTCAGTGCAGATAATGAGGTTGCCCAGTGTGGCCCAGAATGAAGGCTCAGCCTATCAAACAAACGGGGACAATCTCTTTCAGAAACTTTTACAGAGACATCCTGTGTTCCCTCGGGATAATTCTGTTGATAACATCGACTGCCAAGTAGTTATGGACAATACACCGCCAACCACTTCTGAACTAGAGAATTGGGAATTCGAAACTGACCAGATCATGGACATTATTATTGCCAGTGATCTAAATCCAAGCATGAATGTAAGTCTATCATCAGTACATAGCTAATCCTTTGCTATGCAAAAATTAAAATAAAAGTTGACCACAGAAAGAGATGTCGACGAGCCATTCTTATTCCACTGGTTGGTCTTATGGCAGGGGATTCGTGTGGAAGCTCAAGATTACTCAGTTGGTCCAGCAACATTACAAAACTCATCCCACAAGACACTTGGCACCTGTGGGATCGAAACCATGCATAAGGCTAGAATGCGGTGGACCCCAGAGCTTCATGAGCTCTTTGTACAAGCTGTAGATCAACTTGGTGGTCCCGATAGTGAGCATTTTACTCTGATACATGTTCAATTGAACAACTGTCATCAGTGGAATTTGTTGATGAGCTTCCTCTAAAATGCAGGTGCAACACCAAAAAGCATTCTCTTGAAAATGCGCATTCCTGGATTGAACATCTATCATGTGAAAAGCCACTTGCAAGTACTCTTTTAGTCCCTTGTGATTTTTTTACCATAGATGGCATTAATGATGTTATAGACTTCTAGAATATCCAGGAATTTTAGTTTTAAGGAGACTGAGTGTCACGGTTTCCTCTTGACAGAAATATCGCCTTGCTCAGTATCAACCAGAAGTTAAAGAAGGTGAACCCATAAAATTTATGTCATTGACAGTATATGTGTTTCAATTTATGCATGTTGCACAAATAAATGCTTCATCTAAATGTGAGCCATCAGGTTATGCATGTTGCACAAATAAATGCTTCATCTAAATGTGAGCCATCAGGTTCTTTCAGATGCCTTTCACACAAAGACAAACTGGTTTTGATCAAAGATATTGTATATAATTAACTTACACATGGAATTTTTGCGGACACACAAGATTGGACAGAGCTATGCTAACATGTCAGATTCATGCATCTCTAAGACTAACCATAACACAGGCATTTAATTATACTGTAGAGTGCTTGCTGGCATTGTTAACACGTTTTAGCAGTTTATATTAGTGTGACAAGACTTTCCTCTCCATTGACAATCAATTTGGCTCTGACTTTACAGACAAGATATCTTCCTCCTCAGACGGGAAGAAAAAGATTGCACATGATAAGGAGAGTGGCATCTCCAATATGTAAGTCAGCTGCACATCTTCTTCTACTCTAAACTCTGAATGTTTTGCATAGTGATCTGATAAATGTTTGCAGATTTTCTATGTTCTTAATACTGTCATGGTATAGGACAATTTGTTATATATCACAGCTTATTCCATGCTAAGATGCAATTCATTTCTTTCAGTTACAAATCGATAGAGGGTTCAAAGACACTGCAAATGCAGCTGGAACTTCAGAAAATCCTTTTTGACCAGCTTAAGGTTTCCCTCCATCCTTGTATCCTTTTTTACCAGCTTAAGATTAAAAGCTTACTTTGTTCATTATTGGTTCCCACAGCAGCAAGAATTTATGTACTTTCTTGCATTTAAATGTCGATCTTTCTCACTTTAGAAGATAGCCAACTTTGACACAGATGTCTATATTATCCTCTATTATCAGCTTTCCACAGATTCGTTAATTTCCTTGGAAAAATTGAAGTTGCTTGCTTCTGATGATTTTTCTAGTCTAATTGTTGCCATAATTTCATCACCAGGTCATAAAAGATTTGCAAATCCAAACAGAAGAAAATGGTAACCGGCTGTGTAAGTTGTTGGACAATCAGAAAAGTGTAGAACAGGTGTTAGTTCATGCCACACATTCTGTGTCCTCGACAACTTCAAGTGTTAGTAAAGAACAGCCTACCCAGCTCTCTTCCCTGGTTGAATTGTCCTCTGTGATTACTGGGTGCTTTAAAGATGCCAAGTCCATCCATGGCCATGCTGAACTGGTGCCTCCATCTTCGAAGAGAGCTAGGACTCATACTGAGGGCAGCAACACTGTGGACCTTGATCTACATAGCTGTTTTTGATTTATAACCTATCAAATTAAACTTGATCTCTTTCTTGACTTCTTTGATTACTTGATATATATGCACTTGAGCATGCAAGTATAGTCATATTCACACAGGGCTCAAATGAAGGATGATTATCTTTTCCAGTTAACTGTTTTATACATGTAACTTATAAAAATCTGTCAAGCAAAGTATGGATTTTTTTTTTTGGGGGGCTGGCCTCCACCTCTCATTTATGAGCTAGTAAATACAGCAACTAAATTTTTGTGATATGATACATTTAGTGTAGCAAAATGATCAAGCATTTCAGTGTTTATATGTCAGATGATTTGAAAAACCATCAATAAAGTTTTGGAATACATCAGCACAAAGTGCTTCTATCGGATATGTTTGACAATGCAAGCAAGCTCTGATTTCAATGGTGTGGAAAGTCTTAACAGCCTTCATTGAGTAACAATGAGATGATTAAATCTTCTTGTGATAGTGGAGCAGTTGGAAGGAAGCCACGAAACATGCATCGTGTTTTGTTACATTCAGTTCATTATTTAAAGATTCTGGCCCATATATGATGCCACAACAACAGGCAAATCTTTAGTACAAATACATTTGAATTAATGAAAGGAAAATGTTAAGACTCAATCTGGAATTGAATAAACACATTTTTAGCAAATGTAAAAAAATTTAATAAAGTACATATCTCATCTAACAATATATATGCTTCACTGGATTTCTAACTATGTATATGAACTACATTTTAAACTGTGAGAAGAACCGAGTGTAATAGCTCTCTAAATGCAAACATGCCTATATCTCTACGATTCGCTTGATTCCTCATGGCAAGAAAATTTTCTAAACAAAATTAGTATTCACAACCTTGTCAGTAATTCACTTTTCTGTACCAGCTATAAACTTCTCAGAGAAAATCTGTTAGGTAACATGCTCCGCAGTTATGTTAAAAATGATAAAGGTAGATTAGATGAACCGCTGCAATCATTTCCCTTTGATCGTATCACAAAACTTGAAAGATCTGCTCTTTCATTGAACTCACCGAACTTTGAACTACAACAAAATTTCGTAGAAATTGAAATCAAGAGTAGAATTTTAAAAAATGATAATCCTATGCACCAACTTGGTGGCTGATTATGGATACATCAATCTGATTACAGTGTGTTCCTTAAGGATACTATCATCATATGGAAAAGGGCTGCTGATTTCCCTGGCCGAGGATAGAGAGGCAACACCTCCAGTTCAAAAGTGTGGAAATGAACATCTAAAAGCCCTTCAATTCTTTCCTTGCACTGACAAGAAAGAGAATGCACTATAAACATCTCATAATCCAGCCTCGATGACATAGCCTCAATTCCTGTTATCGAATTCTCCAAGAGCCAAGGAATATATATGTTCACAATTCCATGCCACATTTCCCTTGACAAAAGGAGAATTCACAAAACACCTGCTGGCACAAGATTCTCAATAGAGGCGCGCGTGTTATTCCATGGTTCCAGCATAGGGCTCCAATCTCTAATTTCTAGTCATTACCTGCCAAGAAATCATTTGTACAATTAAATGGCTATAATTTTTCTGCTGTTGCAATCCAGTCTAATAGGTCTGAAAAAAAATACTTATATAGCTAATAGCTTCAACAATCAAGTTTTTAAGTGAAAAAAATATATTCTTTAATATCATCATTTGCTGCTACCACAAATGCATTTATGATATACTTTTGATGACAGTGTCTAAATACATAATATATGAGGTATATCCACATAGCTGGAAAAAGATATTCTAGATTGTCCCAAAATATTCCACTTAATAGCCAAACAGGAATATTGCCACTCTGAAACATATGAAGCTATGATTTTTGATCAATTCAAATCAAACAGGGTTTTAAGCAACTTTTGATACCTTTCAAATTTATTCCACTGTAGCATATGACCAGGGCCACTGACAAATTGTACTAAAGATCTGGCTGGTCAATATTGATTTGGTCAATTTTAAGTAAGGCTAACTTGAATATGTAGAGACCATTGGAAAGTTTAATCCATGCAGGGAAACCTTACAACATATTGTCAACTATGGAGAGAAGGAAATAAATTATGAAGTGCTATTCGAGTTCCAATATTATAAAGAAATTTAGACCTACTTAAATCCAACAGCAAGAATACTCTTCCTATAGCAATAAGTTTGCAAAAAAATCTTAAATAAATACGTATGAAATTATTGCCTCTCTTTTTTTTCTCTTTCTTTTTTTTTAAGGAAAAAATGGTAAGTCATATGTTGAGAGCTCTTTATGGCTTACTTGTTGTTGGATCAATATGCACAAAGAAACTGGCTGCAACTATGAGGTAGCACAAGATAAGCATCAGCCCTTTGAAATAATTTGCAGTGCCTTCCTGCAACCATGGAGGACCATAAATTGGATTCAATAGATGGACAACAAATCAAACTCTTTGGTAGCATATAAAATACAGATTCATAACTGTAAACCTGAAATGGAATAAAATATTCAAATATTTACATAAATGATTTGGTGTGACACAAGTTTATATATATAGGGATTTTTATTTTTTAGTCCCCATAAACTATATGATTTAGTGATCGATCCCTCACTTCTTCATATTATAATTTAACTCCCTCGATTTAAAGGGCATGTTCCTTATGAATCCTTGGGAGGTAGAGGTGGTAAACGAGCCGAATGAGCCGAGCTTTGACCTGTTCAAGCTCGGCTCATTTAGTATCAGGCTCACCTCGGCTCGGAACCGAGCTTAATTTCGTGTTCAAGCTCGGCTCGTTTGGCTCGTGGAAAGCTCGGTTGAAGCTCGACTCATTTGTTAAATGAGCCAAGCCGAAACTCGAACCAAGGCTCGGTTTGAGCTCGTTTAGCTAAAAAAAAAAAACTTGTTTAGCATTTGAGAAGTCACATTTCACAAATAGCAATGCCTTATACGGGGTCTTAAACTGTAATATGAAAAAGTGAGGGATCAATCACTAAACCATATAGTTTATGGGGACTTAAAAATAAAAAACCCTTATATATTTAAAAATCAAATACCATAGGAAAATCTCCATATAGATTGCTACCAGGTGTCCAGGTCATCAGAAGAGTACAAAGTCAGATAGTCCAGCTTTCAAAATCATCCGTCGCACTTGATGATATTGGGCTGGTTAGTGGGCTATGTTCCCACAGTCTAATCTGGGCCAATGATGGTCCAAACCTTTCCAGTACTAGTAGTGGTGTGATACCACTATATATCAACACTCATTTATATCAACACTCATTTTTGCTTGGGCGGAGTAGTACAAGGATGGGTGGCCTCCGGAGAAGTCCTTGTATTGCACCCCCAAAATCGTTTGTGGGGTCGCACAGTGCAAGGGATGTCCTAGTTTGGGAAGGTCTCTAGTACTTATTTTCTTTTTGCTCGGAGATCCCTCATCTCCTTTTGTATGGGACTTCCTAATTAATAAGATGGCTCCTACATTCTCTCTCAAAAAAAAAAACTTTCGCACTTGAACATTAGAGTAAAACAGTGAGTGAATATATTCTGTGGCATTATATGATAGATGTAGAAAAGAGATATATGCAGTTTAGCAGTTACGTCTATATGTCCATCAGCAAAGTTTGGACACGGACCTGAAGCATAAATGCCACGACCAATACTGTAATAAAGAGTGTAGCAGTCTCAAATAGTTGAAAGTTCAAATCCATTGGCTTTTCAAAAATCCAGCCAATAACCACACAGAATGGAATCTGCATCCAAAATATAACCAAAAATTTATCCAATAAGCTTATGAACAAACAAATGTCAGTACATTACACATCCAAAAGCATCACACAGCTAAAAAACATAAAACCAAGAAAAAAAAAAGGATTGCTAATTCATCAAAATCATCAATATCGCTTATTCATCAAAATCATCAATATGAATTTTTCCCAATGGTTGGATCCCACATTTTAGTTTTTCTTTTAACTGTCTAACTCCAATGTCAATTGTCGTGATTGCGCAGCTTTTGCGATTGCAGGAAGCTGGTTCTGCAATCGTACAACCAAACAGTTTTGCAATCACAGCTTCCTCCAAACAGATTTCAGGCCCAGAAGCTACGATTTGAGAAAGTTGGGGGAAGACAGCTTCCTGCAGAATCAGTTTTAAACCTAGCGATCGCAGAAAATCAGTTTTGCAATCGCGTTACCAAACGCTACCTAAAACGAGGACCACATAATTTAATATGCCTACCAATATCATCTAAGTTCTAAGGGCTGGTTTGGCAAAGGGATAAGTGGTGGGATAAAGAATATTTATGAGGAAAAGTGAGTGGGAGGACAGCTTATCCTTATTTGGTATAAAAAATAATCAGGACAAATTGCGGACAGTTGTCTCAATTTTGAAATAAAAATGGAGATATTTTGTTCCACCTAAAGGCTGGGATAGCATTTATCTCAACTTTTTGTCCCAATTTTGACAAATGTAAATATGAACAAATTTGATAAAAATTTTATCCTTTAAAATTAGGACAACTTATCCTCAAAACCTTAATCCATTGCCAAATTACCCCTTAAGTGTTTCTAGGATTTCCATTCCTCTAACAAACTGAGTTATCTTAAAGATCCCAACCCTATTAATGTCTGCAGTTCCTACTTCATACTATAAACTCCACATCCATAAAAACAATATTCCATCAATAAAATACTGAAATTTAAACATGTAGCTCCACAGATTAATTTTGAGCAACTTACGTTGAAAACCCAACCAATTTATGAGCTATGTAAATCAATCATCCCAAATGTATCTAATTTAAAAGGTAATCAGTGGTGAAAAGCATAGATTTCACTTTCACCTCAGCATACAAATATATTTCTCTTGGTCCTTTTGTTTTTATAATATTTGGGCAAAGTGATTGGCGATGATAAAATAATTTTTAAGAAAGTTGGCAAAGTGCAGTAAAAAAATTTACTACTTTCAATGAATACTATAATCCTTGTTATATCACATACGACATTGATCTCATACATAAGATGGTGTTTAACTTCCATTGCAAAGTAGTTGATTTTAATAGTTCTAGCAGAAGCATAAATCGAGTAGCTACAACAAAGGTTTTACCACAAACATTGATATCTGTGTGGATGATCCAATTGCAACACCTAAAGTAATGTCCTACAAAACAGAAACAATATATATTGATCAAAACAAAGAAAAAAAAAGTGACGGTGAGTATACAAAATGTGTACAGAGAAATCCTCACTAGCTTGTCCTTCATCGCAAACATGATTGCACTAGCATGCTCTGCAGCATTTCCAACAATAGGAAGCAAAATGACGCTAATAAAAGCAACTGACATGTTCATTGATTCTGATGCACCCTGGCAATAATGACACAAAACTAAATTCAGTTTGTATGGGCATAAGTGCATAACTCACCAACATATATTGCACAAATTTTACCAGAAAAAACAAAAACCTTTCACATTTCAGATTGGCCTATACAGGGCGGGGTGTGATGGGATTGCACAACAGTAAGATAACTGATACAGGAAATCCAGAAAATTATTGCCTACAATTGATTGTTCACGAAAATGCTGAGTAGAAATGAAAGAAACCATCATAAATTCTTTCCATTTCCTTCTCATTGTTTGTGTGTGTGTGTGTGTGTGTGTGAAAGAGAGAGAGATAAGAGTTTTTTTTTTTTTTTTTTTTTGAGTGAAAGAGAGAGAGATAAGAGTTGAGAAAATATACATCTTTGATGTCAAAAAATAACCAAGAAACTTTCTGCTTCACTGGTTTGACTTTTGATTCATCTTATTATACCTCAAACTAAACTGCAAGTCCAGCCTTGGACCGTAGTCATGGGTATACAAATAGTATATATATGTTCTGTTTCATCATTTAGAAAGTACTCACATCAACTTGATTAAAACATCTAGAATCTGCTAGAAGTTTCAGAGAAACCAAAAAAAATGCCACAGTATGCTTGTTGCATGGGGACAATTACGTCGTAATACTATTTTTTTGCTACATCTATTTTGTTGCTTTTAGTACCTGAATGGCATCAACAAGGTAACCAGAGAGAACCGAAACCCAAGCCGTCAAGATGGAAAGCCAGCAAATTGCTTCCCAATAAGTTATCTCAGAGGCTTCTTCTTCATCAGAGTCCTCCTCAATTTGTCCCTCTTCCTGCAATAAGTGATTTTAAGTATAGTAAAAGGACTCAGCTTTCTAGCAGAGGTAGCGCAAGAAGCATTCAACTACAATATATGTCAATAGATCGATTACGGATCGGATGGCTTAATATTCTTATCCTATCTTAAATCATTCGGATATGAACCAGATACGGATATTTTTCAGATACTTGACATGTATAAATATAGACATTAATCTAAGTGATCGAGTGATACATTAGAGAGAGAGAGAGAGAGACGAATTAATATCGGGATTTCAAAGCTTATCCTCTCTTCTGAAGATTATATATAAAAATACAATAGTTACTTAAATTTTCATGTTAATCATGCAGGATAATAAATATGAATTGAATATAATACAAATACATATAATTTTATAATATCTGTCAGATTCAGACACTTTTCAGAGAGAATACATTGAATCCGCACTCCATATATTCAAATATGAGATAATTTCTGATTTTCAAATAGAGATTCAAAGTGAATACGAATATTTTTCGGATAATTGACAGACTTGTATGAAATATCAGATCACATATTTTACCACTACCATCATCCGCAGCATGCAATTTACATACTTATTCCACACAAAAAAAATGGTGAAGCGGCAATAATGTAGACCCTAGACCGATGAGGCACTGAGCAAGAACATTGAAAAAGCAAATATTAAGTTCAAAACAAAAATGGCATGCACATAGGGATAGACAGTGGCACACGCTGGTATGCGGTTTTGTTAACGATTAACGAATGATGTGTGCAGAAAGACAGCACGGGAAAGGTTTTAGAAACTCAGGGAAAAAAACTTGGAAATCATTCACAAACATCGAGTCAATGTAAAATGCCTTGGTAAAATATATTTAATTGATTGACAGCAGACAAACACGACTGATAACCCTATTCAAAGTCAATCTTGTTCTAGCTTCTTTCTTCTCTTCCCAAACAGGTGACTCTTGTAGGCAGTTAATAAAAAGATGTATCACGGATCTGGATGGCATTCCTATACTGGTCTAGCCAGGTCTATTCGTATCACCTTTTGAATATTTTTTGAAGACCTGTGACAGAAAAAATTGAATGATAGGACAGATGCTGGATATGGTTGGATAGTGAAAAACATCTTCAAGGTCTAATTTACCCAAAAATTTCTAGAATTGGTCCCACAGCATACCAACAACCAGCAACTAAAGCAAACTCAAACAGAACAATGAATTGATTTAGTCTCCAATAAGATGAATTACAAAAATTGAGAATTCACATATAAATTTATAGGCGGGGCAAAGAGCGTTTGGAAGATGATTTTTTTTTTTTTTTTATCAACACAATCAAGAATCTACCAATGGGTAATAAATAAACAGTGGTGTTATGCAGAGGCCAAGAAAATCCCCAAAGCCACCTAAGGACCCAAAAGAAGTGGTAGAAAAAGATGGAAACTTTATTGATAGATCTGATTATAACAACTGACCTCATCAATAGGACTGTAAGCATTGTGACGACTCTTCAGTTGAAACACAAGGTAGCTAGCATAAGCAACTAACATGACACAGCTGCTAAACCTTGAAAGAGATAGCTCCGACTTCCCGTATTGAATCTCCGAACGTGTGAAGTGAAGCACAGCTGGGAACATTAAACCCATGACAGCCATCAACAGCAATCCTGAGTTCACCACAGCAGCCGCCTGAAATGAATGCAGTCTTTTTCAATCATATTTCTACATTGGGAACTGATAGATAGGAAATGGGGCACTTCTCAAGTAAAAACCTCAGAAGGAGACATTTCCCTGGTTTAACTATACGTACTTTGTTGAAAACCTGGTCCTTCTTATAATGAACTATCCCACCAGTGAAGAAAGCACACCCAAGAACTAAAAGCATGTTTGATAATATAGAGCCAAGTAGTGACTGCTGAACAACTCGTATCATCCCATTCTTCAAAGCATAAATTGAAATTATCATCTCCGTAGCATTCCCAAATGTAGCATTCAAGAGACCACCAACAGTGGGTCCAGTATAGAATGCAAGCTGTCTGCACTACACCAGAATAAGTGAATTAGCATTTTTGAAAATAAGTAGACTGATCTTGAATGCCGAAAGAAATATTTTCAGTAAAGGCATTGCACTCACTCAGTTGCATAACCTAATCTCTCAGCCAGAGGTATGATACCTAGTAAGCTGAAGAAGAAGACCCATCCCTACATAAAGAAATAAACATGTAAGATTTCAAATCTCCAAACACCTTTTAAGTTCAAAATAAAACATCCAAAATGTCTCAAATGCAAAATTCACAAAACCCAAGCAAGAAGATGAGGTACGAGGTGGGGGAGCTGCCGATGTTCATGTATAAATATATGCATCCCACTCAATGAACAAGGAGAATGAGTGAATATCGATGGTGTCTTACATGCTTTCCAGTAAGGTAATGGAGCATGATCGCCAAGGGTCCAAATGGTAACAGAACATTTATTTTCGCTTTGATTAAGACAAGATAGCTGCTCATGAGCATCCTATTGCGCACCCATTTAAGGTCGCATGATTTGGTGACCTCTGCCAGTGAATTAAAATGGGACCTTTCTGTACCAGAGGCATACACCTTTCTTGTAGCATTTGCAGCTGGTGAAGATGAATTGAGGTGAATCTCCCCTTCATTTATTAAGTCTGGAATTTTCTCCAAAGGCTCCATCTGCAACTCTAAAGGCCCCATCTGCATTGCCATTAAAAAATTCACCGGTTGTGATCCCATGGAAAAATATATATATATATATATATATATTAGGAAAAACAGACAAAGATTGATACTAATAAATTAAGAAAAGAAAAAAAAATGTAGATCACTAAACAGGTAACTCAAAAAAAAAAAGGTGAATATGGAGATGACATCGCAATGAAAAATCAAAGAATCATGAGACGGAAGGAGCAAAAATCGGCATCTCACATTTTGCGTGTATTGGTGATTTCAATAAATCAACCAAGAAAACAAAAAAAAAAAAAATTGAAAATTTCTGATAAAGTGGCCTTTTAATTATCAAAAGGTCATCAGCGGATAAGAATAATAATTAATAGCAATAAAATGAAAAAGACATGAAAGAAATTGACAAAAAAGAAAAAGTGAACAACAAACAATAGATCTCCAATGCTTTCATATCCATTACATAAATACCAGTAAATATTTGAAGATGAAAACACTTGTCTTGTTCGTTTCTTCCCTGAAAAAAAAAAGCGGAGGATGTGTGGAAATAAAGTGGATCTGCTTCTTCCTTATGGAGAGAGAGCGAGAGAGAGGGGGGGGGGGGGTCGGTCTGTGTGTTTGTGTTGGTAGAAGGGAAGAGACAAAGACGGCAAAAACAAGAGCCGGCCGTTGACGGACGAAAGGGGATAAAATCTGTATGTGACGACGCGTGTGCCCAAGGTCAAGAGCAGGTGTGAGAGAGACAAATATGAAGTTCCTCGTTTTTCTCTCTCTCTCTCTCAACTGAGTATTTTGTCTGTCCGTCCTTTCGGACAAAAAGAAAAAAAAAGAAACGAAAAGAAAGGAAGAAAAAAAGAGTCTGATTAACTGACAAACTGAGAGAGGAAGAGGAAAGGAACAACAAGAAGCGAAGGAGGAGCAACTTTGGCGATGCGAAGACTCCGATTCATCGATCGATCTCTGTCTCTGTCTCTTGTCTCTGTCTCTCTTTGTCCGAAGGAAGGTTCCTGGAAGTAGCCTTCCTGCCCTTTTCGATCCGTCTGTTACGTTCATCCCACTCACCATTTCTATTTCTATTCTATTATTTTCCAACTATTCTCGGGTCCGAATACCACGCTATGGGCTTGGCCCTCTTTCATGGATAATAATCCATACACGCTAGATCAACTAGACAATCTACCCTTTCATTCCTAACATGTATTTTATACCATTCTTCTAAGAAGCAAAATCATACTTTTTTTAAAAAAAAAAATAATTAATGAAGTATATTATGTTATGAAAAAATACAATACATACACTTCAGATCTACGTGGACCCGGCCTATTTAGTACTCTTGATTTTCTATTTAAGATTTTTTTTATATATTTTTTCATTTTTTTCTATCTTTCATGTTTCATTCAGATTTTAGGGATCAGATTTGCATATAAAAAAATATTAAAATAGCTTTTTTTTGTGAGAAAAATATTTAAATAACTTGGGTAGATATTCCCATTCACAGCAGAACCTCATCACGAAGGTGACGGCGAAAATATTAAAATGAGAAGAATGGACTCATATGGGCGGTGACAATCTCATTCACCTATCATCAATCCACCTGGCCCTTATTCAAATAGAAAATACACATATAGTTGCACACTCAACATACTAACTAATATTTTCACTAATCCCTCACCCCAAACTAATGATGCGCCTCTCTCGTGGAGAATAGTACCCTCATCTATTCTTCATTTATCTTTGTTTATTTTAAATTGTTTTATTGTCTTTCCTTTTATTTGAACATTGTAACTTCACTTTATTGATATAAATCATATAATCGAATAACAATAGTCTATCAATTTATCTAAAAAAAAAAAAACTAATATTTTCATCTTAAGAAACTATTTTTCTTATTCTTGGGATGTTAGTGGCAAATCTCTTGTGATCGCTCTCTGATTTTTTATTGACTTCACCTTCGTCTTCAGACTAATATAACTTTCTTTTTTAAGTTATAGATGGTCTATTTTTATCAAAAAAAAAAAAAAATACTAACTAATATGGAGGATGTACATATTTTGCGCATGAATTTTAATGGTTTAGTATCACTTATGCAATTATCACTGTCAATAGAATTATTCTCCATTACGGGAGAACTAAAAGATACCATTTATATGCAAATTAAATTAAATGAAAACTTTTATCTCCATCAATCCAATCTCCTGATTTAGGAGACAGAAGATGCCTTAGGAGATTAGGGTGGGGAGAGAAAAAGAGGTCGGGGAGGGGGCGGCGAAAAGTCTTTTTATTGTATTTTTAGTTATTTTTATTGAAAAAATCTAGTAATAATTTTTTTGTTATTTGATTGAACATGAATAAATTGTGACTAAAAGGTTAACAAGACATGAATAAAAATTTACAAAAAGATGAAAAATGATCTGACGTGTGGATCTTATGATTTATAAGAGGTAAAAAAAATGATATGATATTTGAGTCTCCTTATACCAATAGATAGATTGGGTGAAATAACTCAATTCCAGAGTGGAGATAGAAATAACCTACTATGACATACAAATACTAAGCTATTCTAGTCATCCAAACATTTTTTTTTTTTTTTTTTGATATCGGAGGGACCCCGTGACTGTTTACCCCGGTCTCACAGAAAATTCTTTCGAATAATCGCCAACAAATTGATGGATAACTCAGCGCCAAGACTCGAACCCAAGACATACCCTTAAATCATTAATACAGGTAAGCCCTGAACGGTTGTACTATGACCACTAAGGACTTCCAAACATTTTTTTGGGCATATTAACTCATATTCCACATTTATTCTATCCAATAAATTTAGTAAATCTAGAGTTTTTGATAAGGAGGTTCAAGTACCATATTAAATTAATGAAAAGATTCATTGTTTACCAAGAGAGCTCAATTTTTTTTTTCATGGATACAAAAGATAAAACCCTGAATAAGAGAAAGAATAAATTAGAAATTCTATATTAAAAAGATGGAATTTGAATCCTTATCCTAAATTCAAAAGAATATTAAAAATCTTACCCCCCGTTTGGGGTGTAACATAGGATTATTCGCCCTTAACAGCTATATTGAGATAAATAACAATCCATGCTGAATAGATAAATTTTTGTTTGATTGTTTTTTATGTTATTCTCATTGGGAAACGTAAAATTGATCTTTTTGTTGTTTGGTTCACCTTAGATAAAGTAAGGATAAGTAGTAGATAAGATATGGATAAGAGTTTATAACTTTTTAAATGACAATTATACCCCTGCATAAATTATTTGTGTTTGGGAATAAGTATGAGAGATGTGTGTGTGATATGATAGATGTGACAGTTTTTGGAATGTGTGCAGAGAGTATTAGGTTAGATAAATTTTTAAAAATGACATAGAATGATATTTTTATCCATTGGTATAGATAAACCCTGATAAGCAATTCTAGCATTTTCTAAGAATAGTTATCAGGTATTATCCCAGCTTATCCAGACATAGCATTTTCTAAGCTAAATACAATACATACTAGTAGGAATTAAACCAATATATTTTTAATTTTTAACTTGATAATGGAGTATATAAAGTAGTTTCATACACAACTTAATAACTAAACAACTAAAAATTATGTTATAAAACAGACCGAATGTATTAACATCCATATGAAAATGTGATATGATAAATCTATAAAATATGTAGATCATCTACATCAACCTGACCTAATAAACTTCACATCTACATGGACCCGACCTATTTAGTATTCTTCATTTTCTATTTAAGATTTTTATATATATATATATTTTTTTTTTCCAATCTTTCATATTTCAGAATCAGATTTGCATATAAAATAAAAAATATTAAAATAGCTTTTTTTTGGTGAGAAAAGTACTTAAAAAACTTGGGTAGACATTTGCGTTCATAGGGGAACCTCATGACGAAGGTGACGTCGAAAATATTAAAATGAATCTGAGTTTGGAGAAGAATGGACTCATATGTTGGTGACAATCTCATTTCACCTATCATCAATCCACATGGCCCTTATTTAAATAGAAAACGCACGTATAGTTGCCCACTCAACATACTAACTAATATTTTCACTAATCAATCTGTTAAAGAAAAGATGTGTTGGAAAAGAAAAATAAAATAATACACAATTTCACATGAAAACCCTTTCAAGATGAGAGGAAAAAATCACATGCTGATCTCCAAAAACTTCGACTGTATAAAATGGGATTACAATATCTTTCTAGAATTCATTAGAGGAAACACTCTCAAGATAAGAACATCTCCAATGTATATGTTAGCTAAACAAGATGTTAAAGTGTCATGTTAGCACTTTATACTTCCACTACACACTCATTTATAATTGGTTGTTGTTGCTCCAATGGATTAACTAAATAAACTAGCCAAACCAATAGTGAGCCCCACCTCTCCACCCACTCAACCTCTTAAATGTATTTTTTATTAATTTTTTAAAGAGAACTATCACGTGGGACCCACATTTAGTTAGCTAAAACACTAACTACAGTTAGCATGAAAGATAACATCTGACACGTGGGGCCCACATTTAGCTCCCTCTTAACATCTCCATTGGAGCAACATTTTTACATGTTATGTAAAATATGACACTAACATGTTAGTTAACATATCCATTGAAAATGCTCTAACACTCTTGGAAGAACACCTCACTCCCGACTCTTTTGTGTAATGGATTTACAAGTAGGAATTCTCTCTCTACTTTCTTCTTCTCTTAGATTGGGTTGAATTTTCTACTCCCATCTCTCTCCTTTATATAAAGAGAATATGTTGCTCAGGGTTCATTTGGTTGTGTGTAGTTTGTGTAATTTGAGTTCCTTCATAATTCATTTTACTTGAAGAAAATTTTTCAGGAAAATGAAATTCAAATCCGATTGTTGGTGATATTGAAATTATTTTATAAAAAATTATTTCCATTGTTTGTTTTATCAAAATATATTTACATGAATTTGATTTATGGTGTTTGGTTATAAAAACTAGATATGTCATATATGCAAAAATATCTTATTATAAACATTAAAATAAACCAAAAAATAATAAAATGGCTATAAATTAATACATATACATCCAACATCACATTTATTCATAAATAGAAATCTCATCACATTTATTCATAAATAGAAACGTCAAACAATCCATGATGACAAATGTCTAGTAAAATTATTAATAAATATTAAACATAAACACTAAAAAAGGTCTTATGAGCAATCTAATAGCTAAAAAGACATTTAAAACATGGAGGACCCGCTAAAATAGTCATCAAGCCATTATTAACGCAATGCGAGACATTATTAAACAAGAAAAGATCTCGCTCTAAAACATAACCACTAAAAGGGGTCTTATGAGCAACCTAACAACTGAAAAGACATTTAATATGTGGAGGACCCGTTAAAATAGTCATCAAGCCATTTTTGAAGCATCGCGAGACTTTTAACAAGAAATATTTGTTTGTTTGTTTTTATGATAAATAAAATTTCATGTAATTTTGTATATGTTTTTGCACAGGAGCGTTTTGTGTTGGGATACTGACAGCTTGTTACCCAAATGATCAGTTGGAGTTTGGATGACAAATCCGTCGTCTTCATGAATAAAATCAATGAGAATGGCATTTTATCATTGGTTCAATGGAGCTTCAAAATAGTAAATTTTCATCTAATTTCTGCAATGGTTGAGAGGTGGCACTTGGAGACAAACACATTCCACCTATTGTTCGGAGAAATGAGCATCTCCGTGAACAATGTCAATCAAATCGTGGGTATTCCAGTAATGGGTCGTGGGATGTCAATGGTTTGTTGAAATGAATGTTTATATAAGTAACAACAATGATTTGATCAGTTATGCGTTAAATGTGTTTATGTGTTTATTTTAGCAAATATTTTAGTTTTTGCATAGAGGAGCACTTGTTGAAATTATAACTATGTTACTTTAAACAGTGTTTATATGGCTTTGAATGGTAGTGCTGATCATCATGTGAAGAGACTTGAGTGTGGATAAGTAGCTTTTATTGAATTTGTGACTTTTTTTCCTTTATATGTCATGAGAAAATTTATTTCATGTAGGAATCGACATACAAATTGTCTAAAAATTTAACTATACTCGACACATGATGTGTCTACTCTTTCAGAAAAAAACATTAAAGCTTCATACATTTATGTATTCTACAGACTGTCTACAATTACAACAATAATTGTCATTGGTGTAGTCAAACACACAATTATAACCTACAAGTTCCCAACCGTTTAATATTTTGTTACTTTGACACAACTTGTTCAAGAACCTATGAGTTTTTTTTTTTGTTTCTGTTGACTAAGACTTTGTTTATATAATATAAATATGTAGACACCCTCACGTGTCTAACTCAATCTAAAATCTACATATTTTTTTTGTTTCCATCAATCAAGATATTAATTGTCTACGTAATATGTAAATACCATATGTGTCTAACTCATTCCAGAACATATGGATTTTTTTTTTTCCGTTGACTATTAAATTGTCCATGTACATAAATATAGAGACCCTCTGTGTCTAAATTGTCTATGTGGACTATAAGCGGGATTTGTATCTAACACTATAATTAATTCAATTAACAAATGTTGTACTATTTTGTTAAAAATATATTTATTTATAATTTATATATATATATGTCCTAGTGTCAAGAATTTGGTTTAGTCAGTTGATCAAGGGGCGGCCCATTTTAAATCAACCTCATTCAAAAGGAAAATGTTAGACTTAATTATTTTTACTGTCTAAAACTCAGACCATACGCATTTTTGTTTTTTAAAAATAATAAACATCATTTAATAAAGTATATGTTTTAATAAAAAAATGCATAGTACTTCATTTCTAGTTGAATGAATCCATTTCAAATAAGTGTAAGAAAAAATTTAATGAGATATATACATCGTTTAATGAGATATATGCTCAACTAGATTTCTAACAATATATATATAACTGTATTTTAGAATTTTAAAAAAATTGAGTGTAACAGCAACCTACAGAAAGTCCAAGAGAACTAAATTGTTTTGAATCAGAAAAGCCCATGGGCCTAAACAAGAGAAGTACAATTATGGTATATTATTTTGAAAAGGAGTGCTGTTACACTCAGTTTTTTTCTCAATCTAAAAACAGTCTTATGTACCACTTTACAAATCCCGTAAAACATATACATAATTAGATGTTGTATATACCACATTAAATATTTTCTTATACTTATTAAAAGTGGGTTAATTCAATTCGAAATAGAGTGATATACACTTTTTATCAAAGTATATGCCTCATTAGATAATGTTTACTATTTTTAAAAAAAAATGAAAACATGTGAGGTCTGAGTTTTGGTTGGTGAGTGTGACTGAGTGCATAATTTTAAAAAAAAAAAAACGGAATAAACTGTAATTGGGGTTGCAATGAGACTGTGTGTATTTTTTTCCTTGTTTGAATTATGTCTAACGAACGGAAAAGGTGTTCCTCGAAACTTTTTTTTTTCTTTTGTGATACAGATGCCTGGACATGGAGACTCATGATCCTAACATACATTACTACCCTGCTAAAGATACGAGAGACAAGATCCATGAGTTCCAGAACAACCGTGTGGTACAAAGCCCACAATAGCCCATCCAATAGGGCTTGTAACGTACAACATAATTGGGACTACTCGGTCATTATTCTTGTAGTTACTTTTGTTCACCGCACCCGATTTTATATGATAATAGAGTATATAATGATTTAATGAATATATTGTGTTAATTAAGTGACATTTACAAAACTAATAATATTGTCTCTAATAAGATTAAATGATGACATGATACAAGTAATCGTTGCGAGAAATCTTACATTCTAGCATGAAAGATCTGTTCGCGGAGGCCTAGAGTCGGGTCTTCAGTCTCTTCCTTGTTAGGATTAATTAAGATATTTTATTTATGTGAGAGGCGGCTGTTTAAGAGGTTTTTTTTATGAAAGAAAGGGAGAGTGTTAAGGAGAGAGATGTTGAGAGTTTTTATACTTTGATTACTTGATGGAATAATCATTTAATTTCAGCTCTTCTTCGTAGAAGTGGCTACGTATATTATTGTCAAACACTCTAATTCTCCATGTTATTTTTCATAATATTTTATTCTCTTGATTAGCCTACAGGTGTTGCAATCTAATTTATAAAGCATCCTTGCATCAACAATAACAAATGGTTTGACATTCACATGAAACAATTGCCCTGGACACCAAAGTATTGTTAGAGTTGCAAGCCCGGTTAAATATTTTTCTGCTATTTTTTTATATAAAAAAAAGGGGAAATATCTTACAAGGAGGCCACAGAGCACATATGTATATATGTTGGGCTACCGTCTCCATGAAGCTCTGGGGCCGCTCGTTGAGCTATCCCATATATATGTCTCCAGATATATATATTTTTATATACAAAAAAAAATGGGGAAATATCTTACAGGCTATCCCGAGATTCCAAATTGGGCCTTCTGGCAGTTGCTGGCAAGACCGGGAAGGAGCTGGGGGTCATGCTAAATGCACCTCTCAAATTGCTCTGCACACCGTGTCTATCCACACTCCACTCAAATAATTTGGATCTTGTACACATCTCAGTATCCATATACACCCCATCAATTGGACCGGTATCTATGTAATACATATACTCAGACACCCTTTGTGTCAAATCCATTTTAAAACCTATGAGTTTTAGATTTGTTCTCACCGGTTGAGTTATTATCTAAGTAATACATATATGTAGACACTTCATGCGTTTAACCCATTCCAGGACCTACGGGTTTCAAATTTATTTAAGCAATACAAATACATGGAAAATGATTTTTTCACAAAAAAAAAATCATGCATACAAAGAGCACATGCATACAAAGAAAACCATACAAAGAATGTTAGTAATTACTTAATTTACTTCAGAATGTGAGTTTCTACTAAATAGATTCCATGAAATGCGCATTTATATGCGTGTGTACATATATTTACTCTGGATGTCATATCAGAGTGCACATTTATATATGAGTCTTGCTACACATGTCCCATTATTTAAGCCCCAATCACAAGCCTCATTAGGTGTCAATATATTATTGGTTTCCTAGTTGACTTTTACAAAAGTGTAAAAAAGAAAAATATAAAACTACCCTTAGTTGAATTACACCAAAACCATTTTTCCCGGTGACTGTTTCCCCTCATGAAACACATCCAAAAAATATCTAACAAGTATTTTTATAGACATTCATCACTTAAAAAAAATTATTCCGACCGACTTATTCATCTCCGACGACCGGCGTCACCACCCTTGAATTCCTCTCCCCGCCCTCTACCATATGAGATGTGATTGGGCTACCTTTCCAGTCCTCATCCGGAATTTACCTTTTTCGACTCAGTTACATTTTGTAATTGTAACTTATTGCACAAAAAATTTAGTTACATTTGTGAATATAACTAACTTTTATTATATAAGACATATAAACACCAATTACATTTAAAAAATATAATACATAAAGGTTCAAATTAGTTTAAAATGTTACACAACCACACGCTAATACAACATCAAAACTCTATAAATCCTCCAAAAAAATAAATTTAACATCAAACGCCAGATTCAAAGAAAAAATTATAAACAAAAGCCAAATCAAAGACTACCAGATTCAATATCAAAGACCAAATTGAAGAAAAAATTGTAACAAATGCAAGAATAAACAATAACAAAGGTCACACCTAAATCGACAGATATTGAAAATGATAGCCAAATCGATCAATTGTTCAAAAAAAAAAATCAATTACATTTGTGAGTGTAACTAACTTTAGCATCAGTTTTAAGTACTGGGTTATATAGTAAAAGTAAGTTACATTCATAAATTTAACTAACTTTTCAAAATATTGCATAATATGATCAAAATAGTTTAACATGTAATTGGCTTACGGATGTTACACACATAGCTATTAATATAAACTTCACTCCACGTCAAAATGTTTAAACGAATGAAAATGATTTGTTTTAGATTGTTTAAAAAGAAAATAACATGCCAATAAAAAATAATTTAACATCAAACACCATTTTCAAAAAAAAATAATATGTAAAATCAGATGATTAGACCTCAATTGCATAACCAAACAAATCAAAAGATGCACCTCAATCGACAGACATTAAAACGATAATTAAAATCGTTCAAATCAGATCAGTGATTGATGGATCTTAAATATAAAAAAATTCAATCTTCTATTAGGTGTTTTTAAAATCAATAATGGTGTTTTAAAAAAGAAATGAATTATTAATTATGGATATATAAATAATTCAATTGGAATTAATCGAAAAACAATAAAAGAAACGTGAATTAAAAATGAAAATGATTTATTGTTACCGTCATTACTCTAACTATATAGGTGGAAAGAAGTAATTATAACTGTTTCCTTGATTATGGGAACAATTACCGAATAAAGAAAAAAATCACAAAAAGGGTAAAACATGTATTATGCATATGGGGTTTACTTGGGGCCTATAAGTTGGGGCTTGTGAATCATTTCACTTTATATATATATAGTTCTACATGAATCAACATATTAAGTGTCTATAAATTCACATATGCCTGATACCTCATGTGTGTCTACTCCTCCAAAAAATATTAGTTTGATATATATTCTGTTTTATCGACATCATATTTGTCGAAGAATTTGAATATAGTAAACACTATACGTGTCGAACTCCTTTCAGAGCTTACGAGTTGTTAATATGTTCTCATTAACAGTCTATTTGTCTAAGTTTTTTATATATGTTGAAGGTCTTGATGTCTACGTGTCCAGTCAATATGAAGTGTGCATTGTACTTGAATATAAATGAATTTTTTTTTATCATGATCTGATTAACATATGTAATTTTTTTTATCATGATCTGATTATATTGTGCGGGGCACAATAAAATCAGGGGTGCAACTAGACTCACCCAAGGAGTTGTTTCATGGTAGACGACTAGACCCACCCAAGGAGATGTCTCACGCGTAATTTTTATGTGCTTTTGATTTTTTTTCAATGTTATATTTTATTCGATAGATATATGCTTTTATAGAATATGATATATATATTTCAATTAAATATGAAAAAATTATATATGTGAGTGATAATATACGGCATGTACAATCCATGCAGATCGTATATGAACCATGCGATTTGCAGTCTTAAATACAATCTCTTATATATATTCAACGAAAAATGTGATTTTTCATTTCTTCTATACATTGTTTTATATAATTCATTGAAGTATATCTTTCTTCTTATGAAAATATTATATTTTGTTACATAAATTATACCCTTAAAAAAAATAAAATCATATAAAGACTACATATGCGCTCTAACAATTTTAAGGGCTCCACATACATCGTCTAACATATATAACGAGACAACAAGCCCCACATAGAATATAGCGCTTGTTTTTTATCCTTAGTTTTTCTCTAAATGTGAGTTTATGTAATTAATTGAAGTATATATTTTTTTTTCTAATGATATGTACTTTCATTACATGGGTATACATAATGCATCTTTTAAAAAATCTAAAAATACAAAAACTGCATGTAAGATTATTCTTGACATTATCCTATACTTAAATGTTGTATGTAAATATTTTTGATTGGTTGGAGGTCCAAGAAAAGCTGATCGACCGATAAGGTAGTTCGAAAGGACCATCGACGCACGAGTTTCCGCGCCACTCAACTACAGCAGCTCCCATGATTTCCAGGGCTCTTCAGTTTTCTGATCTCAACAGTGTGTGTGTGAGATATAAAAATAATGCTAACGATAACGCATGATCATGCATGACTTTACGAGGAACTAAGGGTCAGTTTAGATATAAGTTTAGGTAGATTCTGTGTTTGAAAAATTAAAAATTTTGAAACTCAAATCTAAACACATTTTTGACATTTAGCTTTTCAAACCACAATCTTCATTTCTAAGTGAAAAAATCTTACGGTTGAAAATCTAATAATAAAATATAGCTTTTTAAAAACTGAGTTTGAAACATAAGATTTTAAGAATCTCAGAGTTTCAACCTCACATCCAAACGTACAGTAAGTTTTAAATTCTGGATCGCTTGATATGGAGTTCAGCTGCCACATGGACCATATCTCGTGTGTATCCATCCATCCCTTGCTCGGATCGCTTACCAAATACTTCAATCATTTGAATTAATTATTTTATTTTTTTAAGGGAAGGATTAGATATGCAGTTGTACAAATTAATTAATTAATTAAGAGGCATTTTATTCTCTCCTGTGTGGCAAAGAATATTGATCTTAAATAATTCAAGATCAATCGTCAAGGATTTCTTTCATTATATTTGACCAAATTAAGACCATTTATATCTAATTTTCGCACAAACAACTTTTGTCGAGGAGACGGAAGAATTATAAGCTGTTGAAGCGGCCGCGAGCGACAATTAACGTTGCCAGAAGGAGAGCAAATTATTTAAAAGAATGGTGGAAGGATGGTTTGGTTAATACCGTTTTGATTCATCAACAACTAATTAATTCATATTCTGTATAAGAAAAGATATTTTATAAACTCATCAATCTATCTATATATTCGGGTTTGTTATGAACCAAAGAATATTGCACCTACTAATTAGTTTGACCCTCAGACCCTGAACAATGCCCAGACCATTGTTGTACGTCTTGTGGTCACTATTTTTTTTTTTTTAATATCAAGGCTAATATCATGTCATGTTTTTTTTCCATGACGGTGAATATGGGACTTAAAAGTTTACTAGTAACCCAATAATTGTTCATGGTCATTTTTGCTAAGGTTAGAGGGAGCATTCACTTCTGTCTTGTTTTCCATCTTTAAATTAGATAATTGTCCAAAATTGAGCTAAAAAGGAATTTTCACTAGACATGAACAACAATTGTACATTTGTCATTTTTTGCTATGGTTAGGGAGGTTCTCCTATTCCCTCTTCTATGTATTGAGGCTGTTTTGTCAGTCTCACTCCTTGTGCTCATATAATTGGGGGACTTTTTGTTGTGTACAGTTTCTTGATGACAATATAAAATTCGACTCACTAAGAAAAAACAAATCACATCCACTAGATTTCCATTTTCATTAATTAGGGTGAGTTCCATTTATAGGTGTAAACCTCTATATATATATAAGATCAAATTAAGCTAGTTTCTCCGCAATGGGAAAAACGTCTATTAGGGCACCCATATGTTTTGTATCCACTGATTGATGCATGATATATAATAAAAATAATAACCATGAGTTTCTTCCTGAAACACGGGCATGAAACAATAATACTGAAAATACAGGAATTAAGCTAAAGAAAGATGATGATGTGAGCTTTAAAACAAACCAAAGACAACAGGAGTCCAATCAGAAATCAAGAATGAATTAGTCAAAACAAGAAGAAAAACATAAGACACCTCCTCTCCATGCGTTGGACATTAAAGAGAATAAAAAAAAGAAAAAAAAGAACATACACAATTAGGATACAGCTAGCGAACGTTGTCCCCCAGACTTGGCTAACAAACCCGGCAACAGATGCCCCTGTCTTGTCTTACATGAGCAGCATCCCATCCCTCATGCATCCTTTACTTCTTTTTTAATCAAACCCATTTCATTTGCACTCACTTTAATATTTCCTGAGCTCTTCCCCCAATAACCTTGTGTGCCTATAACGCATGCTCACGTTGTTCCCCAACTTATTTTTTATTTAAAAAATAAAATAAAATAAAATCGAGAAACCCAATCTCAATGGATTTGCAAGTATCCCACCTTCCCATGTAGCCGAACCTAAATCGCACATTTTCCAAACTGACCATGTTCAGTCCTCCTCACTTTAAGCCAATTAACAACATATCTTGCTAGCTACCAAGGTTTTTGTGTATATATACAAACCTAATCAAGCCAATGGAGCTGATCTCTACAAGAAAGGGCCTCGTCTTGTTAGTACTCCGTTCATCCAATCAAGATATATATGGGGGAGCAGCAGACGATGATGATGACGATAAAGAAGGGAAAGAAGGGGTTCACAGGGAGGTGCGCGAATTTGGTGAAAGAACAACGGGCGAGGATTTACATCCTGCGACGCTGCGCTACCATGCTCTTATGTTGGTACATCCATGGAGATGACTAGCTACCTATATCTATATTATCTATCTAGTGCCAGGGATCCACACTTCAACTAGCTACCATGTTCTTTTCTTTTCTTCCTTTTTTTTTTTTTTTTTTTCTCTAACTCTCTTTTTTTTCTTGAGCTTTAGCCGACTGGTGTGAGTTCAATTTCATGGCCTCAGCATGCCTGGCCTTCTTTTTTTTTTTTTTTTACCTGACTGAATGATGACAATGATGATCAGTTGGGTTAATGGGAGTAGGGATCGATGAAGAAGGGCTGTAGAAATACTGTATCTCTTTCTTTTCACATCTTGTGTGTTTTTTTTACATGGAGGAACTTCTTTCATGTTGTGCAAGGCAAAGATATGTATTATATATTTGATCAATGTAATGTTGTGTGATCCTCAATAATTTTGCTTGGTTGGTGTTAAATTGAGTAATTTGCAATATTCAGAGATAACTAAATTACCTCTTTTGTTCAGAGATACACAAAATTCATGAAACAAAATATATAGGACAAAAACAAAAAGAACGTAACACAGTTAAGAAGCATATACATGATTCAATTACAATGTGTCAATGTCCATGCCTCATGAAATAATGGAGATATTATTTTTCCAGGATAACAGATAATGTTACAAAATGTCCCAAGTCTACCTTCATGGGGTTTGATCCAGTTTTGAAGTAACAACAGCATCTAAATTATATTGTGTGGTGTAATTCAAGTCAAAAGCACAACACGATACAATATATACAACTCTGTCAATCCATGTACAGAAGCGTTTGCAACCTTCACACACACACATACATGTGTGTGTGTGTGTGTGTGTGTGTGTGGCCTGGTTATCGATCACAGTTGGCATTGATCAGAATGTTTGTGTATTTACTTGACAAAGTTATTGCAATTAAGGAGCGAGAGTCGAGAGAGAATCAATATATTGATCGATGGAACATGAACCGTATATTTCTCTCATGGAACTCTGTCCCCGCACACGGCGAACATTTGTTGCTCCTTTGCCTCAAAAAATTAACATTTAATTATTTGGGCCTACCTATCATGGTGTGGAGAACTAAATGTACTCATCAAACTCAGTCGTCGTTCACAAATCTGTCTAGACAACTTGAGCATGTTATAAAGTTCAAAATATATATGCGTATGTTCTTGTCATTGATTAGTCAGACTCCAGCTCATATGATTAACATGTTTTATGGTAGTAATTTTGTTTTGGTGGCAGTTTCAAAATATATGTGAGTAATATGATCGCAAAAAAGAAAAAGAAAAAAGAGTTACCACTTTTATATATATATATATAAAAGATTGATCCACACTAAGGAATTGTTCAAATACTTCTAGACTGATCCCCTAATTTTTTTCTTGTGCCCTTAGACTTTAGAAATTTTTTTTTTTATCCCTGTAGACTTATCCCCTTTTTTTTACCCCACCCCTGTCACATCACTTTTCCCTACTGAAATTACTCCATCCTTTTCCCCTGAAATCCTCCCCTCTCCACACCGATTTCCCTCTCACACTGTAGTCCCATCTCCCGATCGACTCCTCCTTATGGGGTGTCAAGCCGGAGATCAAGACCATCTCCAATCTCTAGTTCGAGATCTCCGCCGGCGAGACCTCCCACAACCTCTCCGACCTCCACCGCTCAATCCGAACCGTCCACGTTGTAGCCGTCGTCGGTTCCTGCCGAGCAGCAGATGAAGTCGGCGCGGCCGAGGTCCGGCTCAAAACGGAGTGGTGTACGAAAATACATAATTTGGCCGAAAAGTTTATTTTTTTTTGGGGGGGGGGGGGGTTGATTTGTTTTCACTTATTGTGTTTTAATGAAATGGGTCATAGATGGATTGGGTGTGTGTATGTTTTTACATAATTTTGCAGAGGCGGCAGATCAGAATAAACGAGAAGATGAAAGCGTGTTGTGACAAGGCATGATGAAGAAGAAGACATGTAAACAATGTAAGAAAAACATGGCCGTGACAGAGTTTTCTCTCATGTGTATTCTTAATTCTTTCTTTTTCCACATTACAGTATCTTCATTTTGTCATCTTGGTTTGATTTTCTTTTGTGTTTTTTATTATTATTATTATTATTATTATTATTATTATTATTGTTTTTAATGAATTGATTATCAAATTGATGGGTTCCTGTAATTGAAAATTTTATATATGTACATGTTTAATAAATTTATGTAATTGGTTAGTGTAATTCTGTAATTAGGCATTACATTGTAGTTTCTGAACCTATTCAAAATATGCTTTATAGCTCAAATTGTTAGTTAATTAGAACCACTTGATACACTATTATTTTAGTATTGTTGGAGCTTAAATTAATCATCGTTAAATAGTTCTAGTTAGTTATATTATAGTTATATGTTATAGTTGTTGCATTGGATATGTTTATCATGCATGTTGTAGTTATATTGTATTTATTACATTGGATATGTAATGTTGGTTATTTTTTGTTATTAACAGTTTCTAGTTTCTGTTCTTAGTGGTCTTTGTAATTAGATTGTGTCTGTTCAGTAAATGGTAATTTCTATTATATAAATAGTAGTTTATTTTCTGTATATGATAGTTTATGTTTTGTAAATAATATTTTCTGCAATTTCATATTAAATTGCATAAAGTATTATTTACAAATTGATGGGTTCCTGTAATTGAAAATTTTATATATGTACATGTTTAATAAATTTATGTAATTGGTTAGTGTAATTCTGTAATTGGGCATTACATTATGGTTTCTGAACTTATTCAAAATATGCTTTATAGCTCAAATTGTTAGTTAATTAGAACCACTTGATACACTATTATTTTAGTATTGTTGGAGTTTAAATTAATCATCGTTAAATAGTCCTAGTTAGTTATATTATAGTTATATGTTATAGTTGTTACATTGGATATGTTTATCATGCATGTTGTAGTTATGTTGTATTTATTACATTGGATATGTAATGTTGGTTATTTTTTGTTATTAACAGTTTCTAGTTTCTGTTCTTAGTGGTCTTTGTAATTGGATTGTGTCTGTTCAATAAATGGTAATTTCTATTATGTAAATAGTAGTTTATTTTCTGTATATGATAGTTTATGTTTTGTAAATAATACTTTCTGCAATTTCACATTAAATTTTTTTAAGTTGTTATATTTATGTGATAGGGCATTACATTTTTGTACTAATGTGATTTACATATATCTTTCTCAGAGGATCTAACAAAAAGATGTTGGGGGAAACAGGAGTTCCCCTAGGATACGTTGGCGGATGCACGGCTATCTTAATGGTTAGTTTACCATATTTGTTTTTAAACAATCTCCCCCTCCATTCCTTATTTTATGTAACATATGTGGTTGATCTTCTTTGCATAAGATACACACACATCAGAGTTATTATAAAATTGTACTGTTCAATTACAGAATTATAATCACAAGTTACAGAACTGTAATAAAAAATTACATAAACTTTCATTTACATAACATAAACTACCATTTACATAATAGAAATGACTATTTACATAAATGAAACAATTCAATTACAAAGACTACCAAGAACAGAAACTATCAATTACAAAACCTACTAATACTACATATCCAATGTAACAACTACAACAGAATAACTACCAATATAATATCCAATTACAACTGAAACTGTTATTCACCAAATGTAATACCACAACTACAACACAATTACATTAAAATATAAGACAGAGATACTAATGCCCAAACTACGTAAAACAACAATTATAGAATGTAATGCACAGTGTAACAACTACAATATAACAACTATTAATGTAATATCATATATCATTCATATAAAAACTATAACACAATTACATAATGTAACGCTAATTACAAACAATACCCAATTACATAATTAAACCAACAATTTACATATATGTAAATGATAGAGATTTACACAAATTTACTGAAATGTAATAACCATGTATAAATACAAAATACAAAATTACAAAAAATTGATAAGCATTTGCATAATATAATTGTTGGTCTACAGAAATCATTTACATAGCAACACTTAACAGAATGAAATGTAAAACAAACCAAGAAGTATAAACTCAGAACAACAAAGTATATTAGTTTCCCTCTCTCATATATTTTTTAAACTATCCTCAAATGTGAATTTTAT
Source organism: Acorus gramineus (assembly GCA_030737835.1). Classification (NCBI taxonomy): domain Eukaryota; kingdom Viridiplantae; phylum Streptophyta; class Magnoliopsida; order Acorales; family Acoraceae; genus Acorus; species Acorus gramineus. The sequence continues at coordinate 8,073,270 of CM060855.1, read as the reverse complement.
GGCTATTTTTAGCTCTCATTTAGTTGATTCTATTGAATGAGTGGTTTAAACTCAATGATTAATATCAAATATCCTCTACTTATTAAAAAAAAATACCCCAAATCAGTTAACACACATTAAAAATCTATTCTTTCTAAAACTAAGATTAACAAAACTCAAAAAAAAAATTGAAATTAAAACAACCAACATAGAAAAAGCATCACATCCTTTTCAGCATCACCTCTTCAGCTCTTCTTCTTTTATCAATTTCCGCCATCACCGCCATCGCTACCTCCATAGCCGCTGCTCCTAGAGTTCTTGGCCTCTCCATGACTGGATGCAAGTGGGAGATGAATGAGCGATGTATACAGCGGTGTCATGGCAACGGTGTCTATGATGGCGGTTCTTCTTAGTGACGAGGTGAGCGGCAGATCGATGAGCAGCGAGGTGAACGTCGATGGGGTGAAGTTGATCGGTGAGCTGCGCTCGTTTGGGAAAGGAAGAAAAAACACTCGTTTGAAGAAGGAGAAGAAAAAAAAAGAAGAGAGAATGATTTTAGTTTGTCTTATATGAGGGGATAATCTTGGTATTAAGAAAAAACAAGGATAAAAAAAAATAGGGCAAAGGTGCAGAGGTAAAAAAAAAAAAAAAAATCAAGGGGCATGAAAAAAATAAAAGGATCGGTCCAAGGGTATACGGGCAATTCCCCTTATGTATATTCCCAGTTACTAACTCTGTCGTGGAATTTCAGTTGGGTGTTGCATGCAAAACCTTGGCAGTCACTTCACCCCCTAGGTATAGATGGGTGTTGCTTGCATGCAAAATATTGTCTTCGACGGTCAACTTGCCAAAAATTTGCATGTCTGTCTCAAGTGGTTTAGTTCGATCTCTAAATAAATACAGCTGTAATTGTAGTGGCCATGATCATTGAAATACATCACGTGCTTGGATCTCATGCACATGTTGCGTACATTTGCGTTAGTTTTATTATTTTTTTCTTCTGTGAAATGTGGGATATTGTCTGTGGTTGTGTGTATGTATGGTGCACAGTTCATGAATTTTTTAAAGGCAGCGACCATCAGAAAAAGGACTACCCGAATAAGTTGGCAGACATGAGATTCATACATGTGTATTTTGTGTAGTAACCTCAATTCTAAAACTAGATAACTATTTCCAAACATTTCAGAAACTCTGAGTCCAGAAGAGATTCTCTTACAAATCATCTCCTCGCTAGAAACAAAGTGCCAGAGCAACTCATGGATTATTTCATATTTGGCAATAGAAAATTGACATTGAATTAATATATACGAGGGTGAGCAGGGAAAATATGATTTTTTTTTTTTTGGTTTGGTAAAGAAAAGAATATTAATTAATTTATAGCATGGCAAAAACATGGGGGGGGGGGGGGGGGGAGGAGCTGATCAAAATCATGAGATGTACAAGACTACATGTAGAGCTATATAAAATTTATCTCCTCGCTAGGAACAAGATTTATAGGGCATTGATATATTTTTAATCCGTTCAAGCCCTATTTGCAATCACCACGATTAGTAATGTAGTATATATATGCAATCATTATATTACTCGGTACATATAATCACCACACTATGTCAATATATACTTAGTTAACATGAAGGTAAAAATATATGTATTTAATTCAAGTATATATATTTTTTTTTATTAAAAAAAAATACTTCATTCGTTCGTTAAGTATATACTTCCAAATCAAAACCTATGAGCCTACAAACAAATGTTGCAAAGAGGATTAAACATAAAAATATTCATATGGAAAATACTAGACACACACGGCCGTTTATAGTTCCGCTCGCATTTCATAAACATTTTGATCAACTTTTTAAAAGATAATATATTTTACCTAATGCCACGGGCGTTTGTGTGTGTGTATTTTAAATAAAACATATATAATACTTCAACGTATATAGACTTGTATAGAAAATGTTAAAATTTCTGTATATAAATCATCCAATGAGAAATAGTTTGTTGAATTATTATTGAGAGAGAACCGTGTGCCTTAGAGCACCTCGTAAAAATATTCTAGCATTTTCCAATGAGCACTGTTATACTCAGATTATTTTACAGCTTTATATACAGTGTTAGATACTTCGTTAGTCACGTACATACACTATAATGAAGTGTATAACTAGTTCATATCTTTTTTACACATTTTATAAATAAATCCATATAATTCAATAGAGTATACTTCCTTTCTCTTGAAAAAAAATATATTTCATTTTTACAACATACATATCTTATTATACGAAGTATACTATTTTTAAAAATTAAAATGAGTGTGGATTACTATTGGGGCTTGAAACAAGACTTTTAGTCTAATATTGCGAACCTCTATCCTCACCTTCCCGGTTGTTGATCTCTCCAATAAAATAAAAATAAAAAGATTTGTGCTTCATCTAGTCGGTGGTCATTAACCCACCAACCATGATCAGGATGACAATATCTTTGTCTTGCACCGAGAGCACCTCATGGAACCACTCTGGCCATAAACGAAACAAGAGACGCCGCTGCCACTGCCACCTCCGCTGGAGGAGACCGCAGCTGACACCGCGCCATGGGCCATCATCCACCGATCCCTGGCCTCCTCAAAAGCGTTATTGTCTCTGATGACGAAGTACATGGAGGCGGCGTTTCTCAGGAGATACAGGAATTTGACGACGAGAGTGAGGACTGTGAGGGTGAACTGGAGGAGTGAAGGGAGGTCCAATGGAGTCGAAGAGGGGAAGAAGAGCATCTAATAGGCCTAAGGTTACGACGGATCCATTTTTTTGGGGTTTTTCATTGAATCGATCGAGGACGGATTGGGTTGTAGCAAAACCTGGCCGATTCAAAAGTCTGCTTCAACGGGATGCTGTCGGCAGATTTTACGCGGGATGACAAGAGGCCCATCAACCTGGGACAAGGCTGCCAACATTACCCCTGTCGAACATCCGTCGACACATCTTGGGTCGAGAGTCCTTGGTTAGTATGACAATATACCCGGCGATCTGGGCTAGCGAATTCGACTATGTCCTTGTCTAGCTAACGAACCATAACCTTGTTTGAATAAACCACAAGCTAACGACAGGATGCTTTTAACATTGACAAAAAAAAACCCATGACATCCACATCTTTAATAGAAATTGCAAAACACAACCCCCTAAAGCACTTATTTCAATAAACCACCCACCCTCACTTGATTTTCCCCCTCAGCTTGACATCCAAAACCCTCTCCATCTTCGCTTGCACCACCTGCGCCCTCTCATTGATCGCCTTCGCCAGCTCCATCCCCTCTGTATCACCGGCCTCACCTTCTCCAACGCCGCCGGCTCCGCCTCGTTCAACTTCCTCGCGCTCACCGTCGCCGCCGCTGCCTTGTTCGACTCCGCGTCGTGCTTCTTCACCATCTGTCAAACCAGTGGATCCCCGAAGAGAAAAGAGAAAAAAAACTGTGAAAAAAATGAGGGCTGTGGGATTAGGTTTAGTGTGTGATAAAAATATCAATAATGATTCCTAGGCCCCAATTTTTCAGGCCCCATCACAGGCCCCATGATGTGGCAAGTGTACATTGTCTATTATACCCTTTACTTGATAACTACCTTAACATGTATCTCTATGATTGTGGAGTATCATTTAATTATGAAAATTCTGTATTTATTCACCATTAATGGATTCTTAAAATCTTGCAATAATATTTGAGAGAGACCGGAGAAACCATTGATGTTGAAACAATTGAAAATCTGTCTTGTATGCGAAATGAGGAGGTTTTGCATTACGGAATTGATTTTGTTTATGAAGAATACATGGGAGCAAATCGGAAATTCTATTTTTGAGGAGAAGGCACGAAATTGTTTTTTTTTTTTTTCGATTTGGATCTCACATCAATGTCTCTCGGATCAGGTTTGACATTATTAGATTCGTAAAAAAATTGTGTTTTGTTTTTTGTTTTAAATATTTAAACACAATTTTTTTTCATGTATTGAATGTCATTTATCACATTTTGATTTGTTTTTGTTTCAATATCTAAATGTAACACTCGATATCGTTACATTTTATATATGAGTAGTTTGTTTGATGTTACTGTTACATTGTTGACAATGTAATTTTTCAAATCTGTATTATTTTTGTTACATTCGTAAATGTAACAGTCAACCGCATGCATGTATTGATTTATATTTGTTACATTTATGAATGTAACATTCATTCGTGTATTGCATTTGTTTCAATGTAAATAGTAATTTATATTTGTTACATTTATTACTGTAACAGTCAAATACATATGTTTGTTAAATGTATCACACAATAAAAAAGTGTTTGACATTTTCTATAAAATGTAACTGACTATTGAAAATATAATATGTTTCTAAATTGTTTAAACATTGCATGGAATGTAAAATATTTAGATAGGAAAATGAAATTGTTTGTTATATTTATGTAAATGTAACAGTTCTGATGTAAATGTAACAAATCGTTGTGAGAGATGTAAATATTTAATAAAGGTATTTGATATAACTAATTCATATAGTAACCATATGTGTTTTTTTATTTAAATTTGAATACAATAAATATCCAACTTTTTTAGTGTAATTTAGGTTCAATTGTAATTTAGGTAAGGATTTTAAAATTCAAAATTTGAAATGGTTAAATAGATTTCAAGATTCACATGGAAAAATAATAACCGAATAGAGAAAATGGGGGGATTTGGGTTAATGAGAGAGATTTTTAATGAAGGACATATTTGTATTTTGCCATTTTACTATTTTTAAAAAGTCAACAAGTCAACTAATAACAATCAATAAGGTGATGACACCTCATGGGGCTTGTTAGTGGGGCTTATATTTTGGGGCCTGGGTATCACCACTCTTATATATAACGGTGGGTTAAGAAGTACCAAAAAGACTGGCTGGTGGGATAAGTCAGTAAGGTGGTGGGCCTAGAGCTGCCCTCTGATATTTTTCTTTTTCTATTTATATCTCCCAAGAGAATATTGAAGATACACTAAAAAAAAAGAAAAGTGGGTTTTTGTTACGGCCCCAAACCGTCACAAATAGTTTTTGCGGTGGTTTTAGTGTGACCTAAATTGGTCACGTGACAAATACTTTGCGGTGGTTTTGTACCCATTGTAAAAAGCTTTTGCGGCTGTTTTTAGTTACCGCCGCAAATAAATAGTATTGGCGACGGTTCATCAGCTGCCGCAAAAGCCTTTTGGAATTGGTTATATAATTATTTGTGACGGTTCCAAAACCGCCACAAATAGTATTTATATATAAAAAAATTATCCAATAATACTATTGGATTTAAATAATCCTGTAAAATATGCAAATACTAATAATTCACACGATTCAACATTCATTTTAATTATTTTGTAACATTCACTCAAATCAACACTCCACCTATTATTCAATATCAAATAAAAAATTTCGATCCCAATAAGTTCTAATACAGTATTCATTCACAATATATAATAAAAAAAGATTGTCAAGTGAAAAAAAATAAAAATATTTTGACTCTTCTGTTACACTGGAGTTTGAATAGTAATATCTTGAGTCTATACAAAGCAGATGTAGCAAAATGCTCCCGGAGTCCTTTCTTTCAGAATCGCTTACATTCCAAACCTCTGCATAAAAGCCTTATCGTCAGCAAAACATTGTGTGTGAAGTTGTGGTCTTGAGCAAGGATAAAAAAAGTCTGAGCAAGAAAATTACATGAAGAGGCAGCAGGCCGGCTTGTCAGTGGTCTTAACAGTTATTCTGCAACGACAAAGTTGGTAATCATGATTAAAGAAAAAGCTAAAATTAGATGAAAAGTGCATATAAACAGAATAATTAGAACTTCTCAACAACATCCCAATATCAAGTAATAATGCATACAATCATGATGCCAAATAATCCAAACACATTAACCCCCTCCCCACTCCAACTATTAAAAATCACACCAACCTTCTTTTCATGAGGTCATTTAAAAAAACACTACACAAAAAAAATATTTTGAAAACCCAATTGAATGCATTGGACTTCGCTAAGAACCGGAATAGAACATTTAAACCATAATAATCAAATCAAATACAACTACTTTGAATCCAAACTACAACTAAGCTGGAAGAGAAGAAATTGAAAATTTATTCAGAACTACTTCCTCCAAAAGAAAATGTATCCAAAAGTATGAAGTTGAAGGTGATCTAGCAATCAAATTCATATCAATGTAGTCTAGATCAAACATTGAACAGCTATCCGCTTGAGATCCATATTTGCAAGAACCCTAAAGACAAAACATGGTTTATTTGAGCAATTCACGGCGACTATACAGAGAGTCCTATGAGTCAGCAGACTGACACACACACACACACACACAAAGGAAGAAGGATCCAACACTTCTCTAGTAGAAGCTGAAGTGTACATGGTTTGATGGATACCATAGCACTCTTCCAGGCTCTTCAATTATGAGAATAGAGAATCTTCATTGACAACAATTGAGCTCATAGTGGAGTGTTTATGGCAACTTTTGTTGGATGGGGATGCTTATGGCAACACCATTTTTTTTGGTTGATTGTTTCATTAACTTCTCTGTTACTAATCAAACTAAAAAAGCAAACTAAATTTATGTCTATTGTAAATTGATACAGTGGCAGTATCAATGCAATTTACATGATAATTGGCATGTTCAAGTTCACAGTTAGTCACATTAGAATCCAAATGCTTTTCCAGATTAAAATATGGTCAAGTGTTGCCTAATCATTTTTTATTATATATGACAAGTAGAAGCACAATTCCTCCTGGGTGACTTTACTGGCACACTAATCTCCATGTGATGACTATCAAATTTTCAAGCACCTACTATAGTTTTTGCATATGAATGAATGGCAGTATATTTAGTTTACACCTTTTTTTTTTGGTGTCCAAAACCAAATTATTCAATTTGTGGGTGCTTCAAATATATCTAGACTATCAGCACTAATGAAAATTGACAGAGAAGGGTTAAAAATAATATTAAGTGTTTTTTGTGCCCTTTCAACAGGGAATTTTTTAGTGATCTATAATCGATTTCTTGAATCATTCATGTTTTGTTTACTTTTTCTGAAATTTGTATAATGTAGAACACCATATGACTTATTTCTATCCATTGTGAACAAGATAAAAGGTTGCATTAAATAATAAAAAAAGGGTTAAAGACATCTAAGTCCCTACAAACATAGAAAAACCCATATAAGTCCCTACTAAAATTGGGACAGACGTACGAGTCCCTTAAAACTTAAAAAAACCCAATTATCATCCCTGAGTTAAATTTTCATCTAAACATAACGGAATATTCCCAGAATATTCCATCACATATAATTGCGTAGACATTGAAGTCCTTATAAACAGTCATAAAGACAAATTAGTCCCTGCAAAAGATAAAATTGCCCTTCAAAGACTTTTACATTAAATTGTGTACACATTGTGGTCCCTATAAACAATCATAAAGACAAATTAATCCCTGCAAAAGACAAAATTGCCTCTAAAAAGATTTTTACATTTAATTAGATAGACATTACAATCCTTATAAATAATCGTAAAGACAAAATGGTCCTTGTAAAAGACAAATACCCGTGAAGAATGCATTCTACCGGTTAAATTATTGTTTTTACATTCAAATTGTGATATTCAAGTGGAGTGTGATTGATAGGATAGAAGATGAAAAAATAAATAAATAAATTATATTATTTGTCTTTATGATTGTTTATAAGGACTGCAATATCTACACAATTAAATGTAAAAATCCTTCAAGGGTATTTTTGTCTTTTACAGAGACTAATTTGTCTTTACGATTGTTTATAAATACTGTAATGTCTATTCAATTAAATGTAAAAGTCTTTCAGGGACAATTTTGTCATTTGCGATGACTAATTTGTTTTTATGATTATTTATAGGGACTGCAAAGTGTACACAATTTAATGTAAAAGTCTTTTATGAGCAATTTTATCTTTTGCAGGGACGAATTTGTCTTTATAACTGTTTATAAGGACTTCAATGTATACATAATTATATGTGATGGAATATTTTGATAATATTCCATTAAGTTTGGATGAAAATTTAACTCAGAGATGATAATTGGATTTTTCTGAGTTTTCAGAGACTCGTACGTCTGTCCCAATTTTAATAGAGACTTAGATATCTTTAACCCTAAAAAAAATTGAAATGAAAATATTTGTTTAATCGATGGCTGCCAAACAAATACTGGAACCAAACCAAACCAGGTCTGATCTAATGCCACGATTAAAGCACCACCAAAAACCCAAATAAACAAAAAGTTGGATCTAGATACCATACCTGATCAATTGAAAGAGGCAAAACCGAAGAGAAAACGATCAATCAACGCTTTATTGCACAAAAAACACTTCCAAATAGATGATCGGAACGAGCCGAGTTTTGACATATTCAAACTCAAATTCGGCTCGTTCGTAAATGAGCTGAGTCGAAACGAGTCGAGTTGAGCTCACGAGCCTCAATGAATTTAGTGTTCTTCTTTATTTTACGGTTTTTAGGGGTTAAAAACAAAATTTTAGCTTAAATGAGTCAAGTTTATGAGCTTAAACGAACATAACTTTGTATTTGTTTAATGTTTTGATTTTACAAAGGAGTTTAGCTAAGCTTTAACTAAGTTTTTTATAACACAAAGTTTGAACACAAAATGAAGCTCGATCCATGTCCTGAGCCTAACCGAGCTTTAAAAATTGTTCAAGCTCGCTCATTTATCTAATTGAACTAGCTTAAACCGAGCCGAGTTGGAATCGAGCCCGAGTAGTTTGGTTCATTTACCAGCCCTATTTGTGACCACTAGATATACCCGTTGCAGAGAATGTCAAATTTTTACGACATTTTGTTTTGAAGCCACAAACACCAATTTTTACGACCATATTTTTGACTGCCACAAACAAATTAGTCGCCAATGACACATTTTCTTATGAGTAAATGATACACGCAGCACGTTTTTGCAGCACGTATGTTATAATACAGTAGTATATACTACATTATTATAGTGTATATGATTTTATTACAGTAGTATGACTCAATTTTTTTTTTCTTTTTTTTACAATGAAAAAAAATACACTAATATATCTTAGTATATACATCATTTTATATAATAGTATGCACTTCAAAATATGAGTGTATAATTTTATAAAAAATAAAAAATTGACTGAACTGTAATTGAGACAGCAATAGGGTTACGGGTATCTTTTTTCTTTTCTTATAGAGATATTGGGTCGAGCCCAGTCCAGCTCCAACCCACGTGAATCTGGCCCACAAAAACTATACCATACTCCCGTCTCATAAACCATATCATTTTCCTTAGGCTTAGAGACTGTGAGTCTTTGAATTTTTAAAAATAATATATCTTATCTAATAAAAAATAAAACATATATTCTAATAAATTACATGAATGTATATCTCGTTAAAATAAATATATGTTATAATAATTTTTAATCGACACATATAAGAATGAAAGTGAGGCTAAAATAAAAATTATATGTAATGCTCTTTTCCTAATGGATGTTGGCTATGGACGCGCTGTGTAGGTAGGTTAATTGGACATATATAGTGCAGGAGTTAGGGACAATCATTCCTCCATTCAATTTTTGCATGTACAAAAAGCCCCCAACATGTTTTCAAGACATATACTTGTCTAAAAGATATTTTTTAATTATATATATATACTCAAATCAATTAGATGCATTTTTGTATAGAAAAAAGTGAGAACTGCATAAATAAATGACTGAGTATATCAAGTATATCAATACTATGATCTCATTTTGAAGTTTATTTGCACTGAATAGTCATTGAATACATGGTTCACTCACGTGTATTGATAAACCTTTAGAAAGCGAGATCACAATAAGACCCCTTAAAAATTGATTATTAAAAGGTCAGCTTCGCTTATTTATGAACATTTATTTTATTTTATTTGGTACGCAGAACCAAACAGGGCGACCCAAGTACAAATAAACAAACAATATGAATTTGAGCCAATAAGGGCCCAAATTAGACGGTAGATAAAGCCCACAAACATAAGTCAAAAGGGTTGTTTTCCTTTTTTATTCTTTACCTCGTCAGGAGTTTTAACACACCACGGCACCAAGCGCGGGCTGGACATTTATGAACATCTAATTAGTGTATAGCAACACCGTAAAATAATTGGTGGATAGCAATAAATATACCAAATCCCAACCTTAGGTCGCAGATTTAAAAATCATGAATTTGACCTAATCTTATACGGGATTGCAACATCCAAAATTTTAATCAATTTCACATCTACTTATACGAGATAATTAAGTAGAGCAATATAATTATTTAAGCTTCGAGTTTGTTGTTCTGCTACCCAGGAAGACCTTTTTGCGACAGGTTGGTTATCAAACTACTAGTTCATTAGGTAATCAAGAACTAACCTATTATAATATTCTTTTCAAGTTTGAGGACAAGCTTTTTCTATCCACTACTTTTGATTGGTGGATGCATGTATCTTTTGATGTGAGGTTGTTATTTTTCTTTTTATTTTCCTTTATTATCTCACCCCCATTTAAACACGTTTTATCTTAAACTTTTTTTTAGAATAAAATATGACTATTTCTTTTTTTAAAAAATAGCGACCTAAGGTTCATCCATGGCTGGTGGAGTAGTAAATATTTTTACTGGTATGGAAAAAAATAGAGAGACCTTGTTGACGTGCAGAGCGGTGGATGGTGGACCGCAGTACAAATGTGGCGTGAAACAATTGATTGCAGAGGGCATTTACTTCTTCATGAAACTGATGGTGGAAGCATTAAATATTGACCATTAATGAGTCAAGTGCGGCGAAACCAGTCGTCCCATATAATTCGTGTATTCATTGTGTAAAACAAAACTGTTTCTCCTGTCAGTCAAAAACTCAAAACATACATGAGAAATAGATGAGATGTGTTTATGATGACGTGATCATCCTCCTCCGTGACAATAAAAACAGCTAATACTATACATGCGTAATACCAAGTTCCTAAGTTCCACATATAATAAACCGACCTCGATCTTCCAAAACAACACCTCCATTAACCAAGACTTCCGCATGTGATATATATGGCCAGCTCTCCCCATAACGAGACGAAAAGATACACACCGCAAAGTGCGAAGTCTCTTGTGTTTCAGTGGTCAAGTACGCTATACCTTTTTATTATTATTATTATTATTATTAATTAAAAGAAAACATAAAAAGAATAAGAAGTAAAGGAAGATGCTTCGATTTTCTTCACATGGGTTTTTGACAGGCTCTTCTACTTAATTATATTCCAATCTTCCCAGACAAAGAAAGATCCCAAATGCCACGCTATACAATCCAATCCTATCCTGAAGGAACAAACATAATCATAATGTTAACATACAACTCTGTAATTAATTAGCTAGCCCACATCTCGCCCTGTCCCATGGTACCATAAAAATTATTTTGGCCACTCTAGCTCCACGTAACGTGAGAGAGAAAAAGGACTGTGGGCGGTCGAATAAATTAAAAGTTATTAGACGTACGCTTAGATTGGACATGATTTTAATTTATCTAGTTGAATGAAAAGAAAGCCAAGACAAATCCATATTTCACAAAAGGATTGTACGAGGATCTATTGAAAATGCACAAAATTAGTTGAACTAAGGGGCCTGTTGCAAATGATCCCAAATTGTTTGCTCTGGCCCGTGAACCGTTGAAAAAATTGGATAAAAAACATGACATAACACGAGATTCGGCGGTTGGAAATCGAGTGAATGAAGAGGAATAGGGTGGTTGTCACGTCCTCTTCGTTGATGCATTTTCATGGAAAAACTTCTTTGTCTTTGGGACCCATTCCCACTCCCTATTCTTCCTCTCCTCTGTTCCAATGAAAAGGATATAATTAATCCTTGTATTTTTCTTGTTTAGACATTAATTGGTTAGAACACTATAAATTACAAACGGCATACTAATTTGTTTTTTATTTTTTATTTTTTTGAAAACACGTATACATGTATAATTTACTCGTGCATGATTAGTCCTTGAATTTACAGAAACGAGAATGGATAGGATAAAATTATCACAACCTGAAACACAGTCGGTGAGTGGTGTGCATAATGCATGTCGGAGACCTGTCATGTTGCTATCAATATCTACCGTTCTTCCTCTATATATATATATATATATATCATTAACTCTTTTTATTGTTTTATATATTTTTCAGATAAAACTACACGCTACAAGTACAAGATTAGATGTGAGATTCTGTTTACGGATGACTTCATGGTTGGTGTTTATGTGAACTTCATCTTGCATAGAATATAGATTAATTAGGGGGCCTTCAGTAATACATATGAGCATATTTTTACTAAAGAAATTGATGATTATATATATATAGATGTTCTTTTCTCAAAAAATATAAAAATAAAAATGTAAGATTGAAAAAAGACATTTCTGAACAACCCTGGTTCTTGTTTTCATAGATTATTGGGATGTCGTTGAGTAACATATGGTTAACTAGTATTATTCGTACACAGAATATGGGACCCATATCTTGCGCTAAATGTAAGATTGACCTCGGAGTAGCTAGGCACACACAGTTAATTTTTAAATTAATATGCATCAAGTTTTAATGGGCACAATATATTCTCTCCTCATTTTCTTTCTTTCTATTATATTCTCTTTGTTATACTTTTTTCAAAGAGGTTAAAAAGTCAGGAGTGGGGAGGACCGAATAGAAATGTCCTCACAAGTTCCAACCATCCTATAGAACTCTCATAAGTGGGAAATGATATAATCAGATGCAATTAATCATCAACTTTACATTAAATTCTCATTTGTTAGTGGAGTCATTTGGCATTACCACAAAAAAATGCTTATTAACCAGTCCATGCTTTATTAAGACGTCTATTTAGTGTCTTAATGAAAAAACAGACTGATGGTTGCATGTGCTCCTATCAATTTCTGATGGTCCACTTCATTGGACCAGCCGTTTGTCCACTGGAATGATGAGAATGGCAGTTTTTTTAATCAAATAAACTATATAATATTAAAAGCTTGTTGAATTCCTTAATTCTTTCCCAACATAAAAACTCGTCCTACGCACCCAAGTCCAGGCAGGCAGCATCACTTCAAAATGTACATTGTTTTATAAACTATATATATATATATTCATAGGAATTTGTCTTAGTACAGTAGTTTACAATATCATTAATTACGGCATCATATCCTTCATGTAATTTTTTGGGTGGACAGAATTCCAATAAGTTTTTCACTTTTTCAATACGTTTTTGTTGGGGCTCTATCACTTTTCAATGTATGAGCAGTGCAGAATATTAAAAGCGATTATATATGATCCCACCAACTTCTTGTTGGAATTAATTGAACCGCACGTATATGCTTTGTACATCTGTACTTTTTTTGTGTACACCCTAATTTAATTAATTTAGTTTATAATTATTTAATAATTAAATAAATTATAACATAAAAAAGACACCAACCCAATGACAAAAGCCAGCTAGCCCGCAGCAGTAATTGAATACTTATTGGAACCTTTGGCGTCAAGACGGCCTAATAATGTTTAAGTGTAACTCTTCTTTTATTATGGCTTTTGTTTGTTATATCTAGCTAGCATGTGCAAACCGGCTGATTGAATTAATAATATACCGATTATGGATCGTTGTTGTATAGATTTAACAATTTATTGTTCATTTCTAATGGTTGTTAAGGATTTGGGTTTTACCTTTGCTTTTAGTCCTAGTTTTATAATTCTGTATATACTTTTATATTCATGTTTCTTTATTATTGTATACTTTTCAAAGTATGTTCCGAACAATAAAACATAGATTAAAAATTTGATTAAATGTATTTTTCTTGAAATATATCGCATCATAATTTGTTCTCTATCTTTCACAAGGCTTACGGAGGCTCAATAAATAACATGTACCAATTTGACTTGCATTCCAAGCTAGTGAAATGTGGAAACCAATTATGTTTAGTATATAGGTGTGTGGTTTGTTTTGGTATTTTTGAGTGACCAATGAATGATTCTTCGTATCTCTCTCTCTTTCTCTCGTCGGTGAAAATTGAGCTCATCATAATTTTGTGAGGTAAAGCCAGGATCCAAATTATTAAAGTGTGGGTGATGAGGTTAATATGCTTTTCCAACCATATGAATGATTGAGTAACAATGTGATCTCAAAAATCCAAAAACACTCATTCATTGCATTGCATGGGATCCAATACCCCAATTGCCAAAACACTTTCCTTTTCTCTCCCTCTCTCTGCTTTTGGGTGCCAAATCCATGATTCAATTTACAGTAGACAAAAATTAAATAAAATAAAAATCAAACATCACGTCTTCAAACCATAATCATATACGGTTTGGGTTAGCGTTGGGCATCATTATCAGCCCAAACAAAGAAAGGCAGTTGGCAGAAAAAGAATTAAAATAGTCCAACACTATATAGTATATATATAGTATAATGGGGGACCAGACCACACTCGGACTGGGTTTTCATCAGGTGATTATCATTGGGAAATGGGGGTATTCTGGTCATTTAATCTCACCCAGTGCACCCTCCGAGGACTGACCCAGACCAGACCCACGTAAATGCAACTTTTGCTTTTGCTTTATTTGTTTTATTATTTTATATATATAGTAAAATAATATTTTTATTATTATTTGGTAAGAAGAAATCAATCCCAATCCCCTGTAGCCCAACAAACGAAAGAACTAATCCAAAAGGGGTATATGAAAATTCTCCACCCAAACATTATATTATATTGCGGCTGTCAAGTTTTCGTTGGAGTTTGTTCTTTTCCCTTCTCTCTCTACTTACCTCTCGTACTAGTGATATTAATTAATGCACTGGAATCACAGAAGAAGAAGAAGAAGAGTCGGTGGTGGTCATCACATTACAACTCTGTCTTTGTTTTTCTCGTAAAACACAGATAACAAGGCGACGACGAAGAAGAGAAGAAGAAGAAGAAGAGATGCTGTGTTTGAAGGCAGAAGTACTGAATCATGAAATGTATGCCTCCCATGGCGTCATTTTGCCTGTCAAATTGTCAGTTATTTCCTCTCTTTCCTTTCTTGTTTTTTTCTCCCGGCTTTTCTGCTTGTATTTTTTAATTCTTTTATAATTTATACTCTCTTGAAATCATGGGTTGTGAAGGATATTGTCTAATAAATGTTTATGTGGGTGGCTGTGAAATATGATGAACAGGGGCGGGTCGATGCAGCAGAGATCGTCTCTTCTGAGAGGCCTGAAGGGGTCCCGTGCTTCCAATCGGTCTTCATCTTCCGGCGATGGGTCGGCTACTTCATCCGCATTTGAGGTCTCTGGTTTTTATTTTTTTTATTTTTGTTTGTTCTAATATGTTGTTTGATAAAGTTGAGGTGTTTTGACTTTGTGCACCAAATCATGTTCCCACAACGGAAAAAACTGATGATTAGAAATTGTTTTGGGTGTGTGTTGACATCCAAATCAGTTTCTGAATTGTTTCTTTATTTTCAATATAGATTTAACCATTTTATTTTTTGCATTCTACATAAATTTGGAACTGTATTAGATTACAATCGTGCTTAATAGTTTTATTACTTCTACTTTTCATCATTATATATTATATGACTAATAATTAGTGGATTTTCAGGACGTCAAGAGCAGTTCTAGCAAGACAAGAGAAAAGAAGAGTGGGATTCGCTACAGATCTAAGCTTGAAAAAGATGTAAGCACTTGCTGTTATTTTTTCTGTTCAGTTTACCAAATGGAGCCTCAATTACATTCGTTTGCTTCGTGAATTAAATATTGTCCAGTATCGTGGGCTTTCCAATGAACTTGATTCCTTGGTTTGCTGCTGTGTTTTCAGAGTGTGAATTTATTGGCCTACGTCTGTATACACTGAAAATCTGAAATTGCGCTCAATTCTATTTATGAGAAACACACTTGGTCATGTTCCTCACATCACATGTCAATAATTTTTTTTTGTTATCAGCATGGTTCTCGTTTGCTTTGTATGATATTGACTCTAGGAATCAAGCAATTGTTTACTTTTCACAGTCCTTTGGAATTACTTTGTATTATGTGTCAAGTCCTTGATTCATTATGGGGCATGAATTCAATGGAAACAGATACTGATACACAGGCCACAAAAATAGAATTTGAGATGGTAGGGGGTATAACTCTTTAGAGGCATGAACTTCTTAGACAATTCCATCTTTGAACCTCTTAGACACCACACAATGCATAGGAGCTTAGACACCGCACAATGCATAGGAAAAATTTCAAGATGACTCAGAGAAGTTTCAGAAAGATTGTCATTGGAAGAATTGATTTTTTGAAGGTTTGCAATACATCTGACTTGAGTACTGGTTTCAACTTTAAATTACGAGTTCAGGAGTTAGTTAAATTAATGATGGATAACAAATTGCTGTCAATCCACTTTTCTTGCAGAAATTAAAATCAAATTATCCTTTTAAGGGTTCTTTTATCAACAATTGTTTGTTGGCCTGTTTTATAAATCATATTAATTATGGATTGCTGTTTGAATTTATAAATGGGACAAGATTATGGTACTTGTTTCCTACTTTCATTAAAGTGTGTTTAGATCTTCCCCTCATCTTCCAACTATCAAGCATTTTGTGATTGGCCTTTTAGTTGTTGTTTCTGGCTTCCATTACAGGATATTAAAAGAAAACAGAGGAACATTTGTTGTTCATCAGTTTTTTTTTTTTTCTTTTTCTTATTGTATATTCTGTATCTTGAATTATGCAGGTTGAAATGTTGCAAAGACAGTTAGAGGAAGAAATTAACTTGCACATTGCTCTAGAAAATGCCATAGGACATTCTTCTGCACCTCTTCCAGACTCTCCTTGCCAACTTCCCGCAAAGGTAGTCACTCATTATCAATTATCGTTTGATAATCTATGTGTGATATGTGCTATTTTGTAATGTGTCTCAAATCCTTTGGTTGTTTAAAATCTCCCAGGCTCAGGAACTCTTGACTAACATAGCTGTGCTCGAGCTCACAGTTTTAAAGCTTGAAGAGGAATTGGTTTCTTTGCACTGTCGACTTAGTCAGTTGAGGAATGAACGACAGATTTCAGAGTTTGAATTGAAACACCAACCATCACCGAAAGCATCATCACTGTCTGGCTCTTCTTGTTTGGTGGATCTGGTAGCTTTTTTGAAGTTTTAACTTTCTGCATTCCTTCTGTGGTTCATGTCTTTAATTATGTAACATTTTTTGCTCAGAACCTCTATCATCCAAGAATTTCAGATCCTTGTAATTATCAGATACCCCATTCATCACAATCAGAACCAGATACATTCTCCAGTTGCAAAGATCCGCAATCTCCTGATACCAATGGATCAGTAGTTTTTTGTTCAAGAGAAGAGGTCTGACTTAGGTTCATTTATCTTTTTAAACCGATTTAAGCTTGTTGATATTAATTTCTTTTAAAAAAGTTAATGTTTTCTTTTTAAAACAGATATATGAACCCTGCATCAGATGTATAGAAAGGAAGAACACTGTCACACCTCTTCTAAAAATGCATGAGATTGAGCAATTGAACAAGAATCTTCCATCAGATTTTCTTTGGCAGCATCCTAATCAACTTTCAGAAGAGATGGTGCGGTGCATGAGAAATATTTTTCTCTGTCTAGCAGATTCATCGACTGTCCCTTGTAAGGTTTCTTTTGAGTGTATGCCTTCCCACACTTCGCCGCGCGGACACCTTTCCTACTCTTCCTTTGCATCCATCTCAGATTCATCCATGATGACCTCAGTGGCACACAGTCCCTCAACCGAGTTGCTCCACAACAGGGAGGTTATGACACCACAGAACTCATTTGATCCTTACGGAGTTCATGGGAAGGTAAAATGGAGAAATATTGGCAGCTACAGTTCGGCGTCTGAGGTTTCCTGGATGGCTGTTGGAAAGAAACAGCTTGAATATGCTGCAGAGGCTCTTAAGAGATTTAGGTAGGATGCACCACTTCTGTCTCTAACATATTTTGGCATTTTGGTGGGAGAAGGGTACTTGGTTTTCCAACTCGGGTCTAGTGAAGCCTTGATTTTATGGAGATAACAAATGGATTTTCATTTATCCTAAGCCTGATGCTGTAATTTTGCTTCTCGAAATTTCCACAGCGAAACTACTCCTGTCAGAGTATAGCCACCCAGACCACTCCACCATGAATAAACTCAATATTCAACAATTGATTTCCTGTTGAGCCAATTTATTATTATGGAATATTGTATTTCTGTGACACTATTAAGTCATCCCGACCTGGGTCAAGCCAGGCCCACTCAGTGAACAGGGCACAGATTCTTTAACTTTTATCTGATGTGGAAAATTTTCTTTTATATATAACTTTAGAAAAATATTCTTATATATAAAGTATATTTCTTCCTAAATCATGAATTCTATATGGCACCCTCTATGGAGTCCCATTATAGAAATCTGATGTCAGAATCTTGGCTGAGTGCTCTATCATATCTTTAGCTTACCTTTGAATTGCAGATTGCTTGTGGAGCAGTTGGAAAAAGTGAACCCCGCACATTTGAGTTGCAATGAGAGGCTAGCATTTTGGATCAACCTGTACAACGCCTTGATTATGCATGTAAGTCCTGTCAATTTTCCCCATACACCCGAACATGCACATAAACCTGTGACCAACTTCCCTACTGGAGGCTGTTGATTATTATTACTACTTAAAATCCATTGGGACATGGCCATTTGGCCACAGTACCACGTGATACATCATCTGGGTCACATGTAAGTCCTGTCAATTTTCCCCATACACCCCAACATGCACATAAACCTGTGACCAACTTCCCTACTGGAGGCTGTTGATTATTATTATTATTCAAAATCCATTGGGCCATGGCCATTTGGCCACTCTACCACGTGATACATCATCTGGGTCACATGTAAGTCCTGTCAATTTTCCCCATACACCCAACATGCACATAAACCTGTGACCAACTTCCCTACTGGAGGCTGTTGATTATTATTATTATTCAAAATCCATTGGGACATGGCCATTTGGCCACACTACCACGTGATACATCATCTGGGTCATGATTGTAGGTCTTCGATTAATTGCAATTGACTCCAAGAATTTCAAAATTTGTTTTCCATATGGCTTCCTTTGGTAGGTGTTGAGTACTTGAGGGTGATATTATTTTTAAATCATTTAGTTGAGATAACATCATCTATTGTTAAATTGTTTTATACATTCATCTGTTGGTTTTTTTAGGCCATCTAAAAGGAATATTTCTTATTCATGCATCACCTAATTAGACAGTACGAATTACAGTAAAAATATATTTCTGCCTGACAAAGACAACGAATTGTCATTTGTGACGATAAGAATTCCTGAATAATATTTTGTATATCTATGATCGACATACAGTTTTTTCCAGTGCTTTAATCATGGTATGAAGTACCCATAACTAGCTTTGAATCTAAAGCCATATCAAACTATATCTAGTATGCGTGAAAGGAAACTTAGCCATGTGTTTCATTGACCAAATGTCAAATAAAATGAACTCATAGAACCTGGAGCAATCTATCATTATAAAGCGAGGGGACTCGAGAAGTATATTTCCATGATTGAAACCTTGGTTACAGTGGATATTAAGATGATAATTTGCACAAGATGAACTGTTTGAATATATTTTATATATTACACATCTATTTGTCAAAATTCTAATGCTTCATTTGCTTAAGTACTTTTTTTATTCTGCTTAAAATCCTTCCCATCAATTGTGTGAAAATTCTGGTTAGTCTGAATGCCTATTTACTGCATGAAGTGATATCTGACCATTTAATTATGTGACTAAGCTATTCTAGCCATCAAATTTCTTTTGTGGGGAATACGTTAATGATCTACAAAGTTAATTTTCATTTGCCTTTGGTTTAATGGCCATTTCATTTAAATCCTATCATATATGCGAACAATCATAGATTCACCGCCTATAAAAAAAAGTAAAAAAGAAAAGCATAGATTCACCTTCTTTTTTCCTTGCTTGGGTAAGATTTATATCTTTTTCGTTCATCCTATTCTTCTGAGTAATTGTCTGTGTTCATGGCTAATAATTTTGGATGGTGCATTCGACATATTAGTTTGACTTGGTTGAAAAAAAAGGGAGGCTTTAACTTCCTTGCATGTATAGCCCTTCACTTTTACTTCTGTAGTTATTTATCTCAACACAGGTTTAATTTTTTCGTAACAGGCTTATTTAGCATATGGACTGCCTAGGAGCGACATCAAACTATTTTCATTGATGCAGAAGGTTCATCTCTCCTCAACTGTCTTCACAAGTTGGGAAATATTTCATGCTAAATCTGATGGTACTTGTTTGGCAGGCGGCTTACACTGTTGGGGGACATTCTTTCAGTGCAGTTGACATTGAGTATATCATTTTAAAGATGAAGCCACCAGCACATCGCCCACAAATTGTATGCATTTATCTTGCTTATCTTCGTCAAAAATACAGTGCTTTCAATTTGTATAATTCCCATTTTCTCATTTTTCATTCAGGCATTGGTTCTTGCTCTTCATAAATTTAAAATATCCGAGGAACAAAGAGAATATTCCATAGATGACCCAGAGCCCCTTGTTTCATTTGCTCTTAGCTGTGGGATGTACTCTTCACCTGCAGTAAGTGCCTAGTTTTGTTGTTAAATCATGTTTAACTTGGTGCATTAGATGTTCATGGATGTACGCTGGCGAAGTACTTTGGTCTTCTGTGGAAAGAATTCTCAATTATGCTTTTAGTTCTTTTTTTAATAGGAAATGCTTTTCAATTGATTTAGTTGTTAGCTGTCTGTGAAATGATTTTCCTGTTTTTCGGTCTTCAATTTGCCAGCATCTGTTAAAGCTCCAAAGCCTAGTTTGTTTTTTATTTGAATCCAAACTCCAACAATGTAACTGAAATGTGATAAATTTAAAATGTTTTATAGAAATGATGCATGTGAGTGTTGATTAACCGAGTGTGGTTTCAGTTCAGCTAATTCATGAAGTTGCGCTTATGTATATGTACTGCGTATCAGTTTGTGTAACGCATTGCTTTCCTCCTCAATCAATGGTTGATCCTCTTAACGCATTGACATGCTGTTTCATTCCCATCATTGACATGCTGTTTTATTGCCATCATGATTAATTCATGAAGTTGCGCTTATGTATATGTACTGCGTATCAGTTTGTGTAACGCATTGCTTTCCTCCTCAATCAATGGTTGATCCTCTTAACGCATTGACATGCTGTTTCATTGCCATCATGATTACTTCATACATATAACTATTGTCTGGGTAAGGTGATTTTATTGGTCTTTAGCTTGCATCCTTCAAAGGCATTTATCCTTACCAAAGTATATAAACGTCCTGTGCAAGGTGTAGGCTTGCTGTACCTCAAATCTTTTCCAGTAAAAACTAATGCATCAACAAGGGCTTTTTTTTTCTCTTTTGTTAAAAGGGCAAACTGCGTATTATTTCTAATGCAGGTGAGGATCTACACAGCCAATAACATTCGTGGGGAGCTGCAGGATTCGTTGAAGGATTACGTTCGAGCATCTGTTGGTATCAGTGACAAGGGGAAACTTATAGTCCCAAAACTTCTGCACTGTTTTGCCAAAGGCATAGTAGAGGATTCCCTTCTTGTTGACTGGATCTGCCGATTCCTATCTCATGAACAAGTGGCAACGATAAGGGAGTCCACGTCAAAGCAGAAACAGAGACTCCTAGGGGTTAGGAGCTTCAGTGTCATACCTTTTGATTCAAGATTTCGTTTTCTGTTTTTGCCAGAGAACAGTAACTTGCAGAGATCATTCTGATGAAACATGGAAATCTCGGCCAGCGGTCTACTGGCATCACTTTGACTCGTTTGAGTTACACACACACACACACAAATTCACATGGATATGGCTGGCATGCACATGTAAATATGCATACGGTGATGTATGTATATATAGAGAATTCATGGCAGTAAACTCATAAGCTATGTTGACCTCGAAATCTTGTGATTGGAAATGTAGATACAGGAAGATTCAAGCAGTGAAGAGACAGAGACGAGCAGCAGAAGAATGCTGTGTAAATAAAATACCTGTTCTGGGAGAATCTTGTAGAACACGATTTATATGCAAGATGGATGCATAATCTGAAAATGAAACCAGATATCTTCATGGATATTTTGATACAATTTTTTTTAACCCACTTGTATGTAAACCTTTAATTCAGATTCTGTGATTCCACAATTATACTTATCACCTTGTGTGTTTTAATTTCCATCTTCCATGTCTGTTTTTAACAATAAAAGTGGGATAAATGAAATCTCATAGTTGTGTGTTTTTATATATTCATGTAAACTTCTTTTGCTTGCAATGATGTAAGGTTTTTATTTCAGTTACTACAAAAGCTTCCAAGGAAATCTGATCGTTGGGTTTCTGAAACAAAATGCCTCTGGAGTGTTTTTTATTTTTTGGGTGATAAATTGGATATAGAAGGTTGTTATTCATCTATTACAAATGTTAGTTCTTGATGGATACTGATTGTATTCAAGTGATTTTTATGTATTGATTTCTTTCTTGATGATCATAAATGGTCACAGACGGATTTTAAGGCTTTGTTTGTTTCAATGTTGGCGGTCACAGACACGGGGGAGGGGGAGCAGTGTTTTCACGGAGACGGTGAACGTGAAAAAACGAGGAAATACAATATACAACAAGAAGGGAGTTGGGCTGAGAACCCGTTCCGCGTCGGCCGTCTCCACCGCATATAAAACGGAGCCTAAAAACATGAATAGTTTTCAGTACATGCGAACACTAAAACGGACACCCCTCTTTCAATGCCAAAATAAACATATAATAATAAATTTATTTCAAAACACAACACAAAAATGGTTTGGAAAATCAACTTGCGTTCATTTTTATCTATTTCAATTTTGTTCATTCCTGCTGTATAGTTTCGATTTCTTATTGTAAAAAAAAAAAAAAATACTGATCATTCCATAATATATTATATATAATAAATAAAATAGAACAAAATGCACTATTGGATGTCCATTACCACTATTAAGAAAACAAAATGCACTATTGGAACATTACCACTATTAAGAGAACAAAATGCACTGTTATATTGGAACACTACCACTATAAAGTCAAGCAAAGGAATTAAAGAGATTTTTTTTTTTTTTTTTTTTTTTGAGACCGACACGACACAGATGGCCCACCTCTATCTCTTCCTAAACAATAATCTTTAGCACCCCTGGATCAAATCCCGGGGGCCACGAATAAAAAAAAAAAATCTCTAGTCCTCTCTAAATATAATTGAGCTCTCGGTCTGTTATTCGTTGATGTTCAGCTTGTATCACCGCGGTCATAGGATGGATGGAATTGATTAGAGTAAATTAGTTGAAACTCCAATGAATTGATGTATGTATGTATGTACAAAACCACAAACATCTTCTTCAACGACTTTGCTGCTTCAAAGAACACGCCACGGCTTGCGCCCAGTGCCTCAACCTCGTCTTCACGTCTTCAGGGTTATCTCCTGCGCACATACATATGTATAGGTCAATTAATTAATTTTTTGAATGATAAAAATATATGTAATTATGTAAAGAAAAAGAGGTACAGTAGTACTAACCGGGAGTGCAGATCTTCCAATTAGAATCGGAGAAGTGGTGGGGACTCCTTGGGCTCGGGGAGCCAAAAGAACAGGACCTTGAATCGGAGGGCGTGGAGGCTGAGCTGGGTGAAGAGATCTGCAGCTGTCTGTTGACGTGGAAGTATAGGTCGAGTGCAGGCAGAGTCCCGCGAAGGTTATGCCCCCCGTTCTCCTCTTCGAAACCAAATCCCAACTCAATGGACCCCTTTAGCTCGTCAAGGTCGTCGTCCGTCAGGCTCCGACTCCCACCGCTCTCATTCAACAACGCCGCCTCCTTCGCAGACAACTCCTTCGTCAGATACCTACGTTTTCTCTTCTCCCAGGCCAACTCCAAAGATGTCTCCCTCATCGACAGTTGTCTTGACAGCACCTTATTATTATTATTATTCTTCTTCTTCTTCTTCTTACGGTTCCTCCACAGCGACGACGACGACAGAGGTGACAGCTCAGGAGGCGTTTGTTTCATCATCACACTACTGAACGAATCATGATCAATCTCCATCATTTTGCTTTCAGACCCCCCCGTCGACGTCGACATATCCATAGATCTTCTTCCGCCGCCACCACCCAAGTGGAGGGAGCTAGAGAGAGAGAGAGAGAGTCGAAAAAGTCGTGCAAGGGTGGTGGCGGTCGGGGTTTGGGAAGGACAATGCAGTGGGAGAGGCCGGGAGATATTTAAATGTCTGTTTTGTCCGTTCACAAATAACTAAGCCCTATTTTTGGAAAACAAAAAATAATAATATATACTAGTAGTATTATTAGGAATGATGAGCAGGACGAGGCAGCGAAAAATCTGTGATTTGCAGTTTCAATTCGTTATGGTGATGTATTTTTGTACCATGTTTGTTACGGGATATCTGTAAGATTTAAAATGACAGATATCAATTTTTTTCTGTTAGCTTTTTAATAGAAAATACAGGCGGTAAATCTGTTAAATCAGTGTTTTTTACTATATATGTAACAATTTCTTTTTTAGGTTTTAAATAAATTTAAGTGAAAGGAAACGGCAGAATGCGGTCACGTGTTAAAAAAAAAAACAAGGAAGTGCATGGGTTCTTTGTTTAAAGAAAGCTGCCGTTGTAGAGAATTTGGGCGAACTTACCGAATAGAGCCATGAGTCATAAAATATTTCAAAAAAAAAAAAAAAAAAATTAAAGATAACAGAAATCCTTAAATCCAAATAAACACAACAAATAAAATAAATTCAAAGTATACTCTTCTAAAGGAGATGAAAGGAAATTGAGAAAAATTAAAAACAAAAAAGAAAAATACAATTGCCAAATCCATCCATGTTAAAAGAGATATCTAACCGGGCAAAGTCTCAACCGTGTTTTATTCCTTGATGAATAAAAAAGTACACCCGTTCATGTTATGTCTTCATTTTGGAAGATACCAGAAAGTCGATTTAAGTGAGAATGATAATGTAGTGGGAGAGAGAGAGAGACGTGTTTTGTGTGTGGATTGTGGAGGGATGTCCACAAGAAAAACAAGCTGAAGAAAATTAATTGATATGAAAGGCACGGAAAAAGACTTGTTGGGGACCAAAGGCTTAATCATACCTGCCCCACTACAGATGTTTTTTTTATATTGGTAACCCCACTACAGATGTTATTGTCTATGTATATATTGTCATTAAAACCAATAACATCCGTTTTTGATAAATAAAGATTTTTTTTTTTTTGTGGGTGCAAACAAATAATTAAAAGCACCAGTAAATAAAGCCTTTGTTGTTTGAATTGGTTAACGATTTTCACCCTTTTGATAGAACGAGAGGGGGAATGGCCGTATTAATCAGTCTAATATTGTATTTCGATGATCCTTATACATATTTGCATACCTTTTTATATCAAGGTTCCCTCATTTAGTGCTCGAATTTCCAGGTTGATTTATCATGATTGCAATCTGCAATTATGTAGGTCTTAATATAATATCATAATATTTTCTTATGAGCAAACGCAGTTATTACGGATCGAGTTATTATCAACGTGTCTTAAGGGATCCCGTGCATTACCAGGACATAAAAAACTGTATTTATGTACGTGATGTAACATTTTTTGGTTTATCGATCGGGATTAGCCCAGGTTTGAGTTCGATCTGATCAATCGACCTTGCGATCATATTCAGCACGATCCGTTCGATCGATTAGAGATAACGTCAATGGTCGATCTGATAGACCCAAGGCGTCAAGTCCACTTGATATTAGTGATCGATCGGTCAATGCACTGATCCATCGATAAGGAAAGCGACTGATGGTTTTGGTCGATCTATCAAAGAAAAATGTCACAAAAGAGAGGGACACGGGTCGATTCCTCTGTTCTATAGTCACGTAATCATTGATAAATTATTAATAATAAATAAATAAACTGTAAATATTAATTTAAAAATAATTGACTATGGCACCTAATTCATAAACAGTTGACGACAGGTTATTTAATAAATGAGCCCCGGCTCTTTAACGAGTGGAATAGGTTATTTGAAATAACACAATTGTGGAGCGTGTGGAATATCAATATTAAATTTTTCTTATTTATTCTAACATAACGATGCTTACATATTCTTTATAAAATAAATAAATTTTAAATGGGGTTGGTGGGGCATGTATGAATTTGAAAATGTAAAACTCGATGTAGGACCCAGGTGAGTGAGGTGAATATGGAGTCTAATATTAGAGAGACGGATTGAATTTAGATTATGTTAAATCCGACTCTAAGCCGACCCATTAATCAACCCCTCCTCCTGCATGAGAACAATATATAACAGTTCCACTGAGATCGACCAACCAATTCAAGGGGCATGGTTAAGTAGCGCAACAAAATTGTCATAGGTGGGAGAAAGACAGGATTAGGCCAATAATTAAGTTAGGCTCACCTAACTTACTGGGAGACTTGGAGAAAATGATATATTTATTTTATGTGGGTCATGAAAGACTAAGAAAACCAGAAGGTACTTCATGTTGATTTCATTGGTGTAAGATCATCTCCAATGGATATGTTAACTAACATGTTAGTGTCATATTTTACATAACATGTAAAAATATTGCTCCAATGGAGATGTTAAGATGGGGTTAAATGTGGGCTTCACATGTCAGGTGCTATCTTTCATGTTAACTGTAGGTAGTGTTTTAGGTAGTCAAATATGGATCCCACGTGATAGTTCTCTTTAAAAAATTAATAAAAAATACATTTGAGAGGTTGAGTGGTTGAAGAGGTGAAGTCCACTATTGGTTTGACTAGTTTATTTAGTTAGTCCATTGGATCAACAACAACTAATTAAATATGAATGTAGTAAATGAGTGTGTATTGAAAATATAAAATGCTGACATGACATTTTAACATCTTATTTAGCTAACATATACATTGAAGATGCTCTAACCTTCATTATATGGTTGTCTGCAAAGTATAAATACGTACATATACATTCCATAAAGCTAGCCTAGATGGTTTGTACTTAAAATGATAAGCTAAATAAATTAAGTTAATTAATTTTATGACTTTGGCACCACTCTAAAGTAATGGTGGTCCAACAACTGTTGTGTTAGCTGTCCCAAAATCCAAACAGACTTGAAAGCACCTCGTCTCCTCATCTGGACTCACCAACTCAACAGGAAACACACTAATGATGGCCATTCTTCAAGGAAAGAACAAAATCAGAATTGACACTATATAGTAGGAATATTGGAGGATTAATCCAAGATTCAATTACCTAATTAGCTAGTGTTTTAACAAAAGACGAATGAGAATGAATCTCAATTGATAATTGATTGGTGTTTCAATTAATTAATGTTTTTCACTGGTTAGACTAATTAATTAATGAATTTGGGTGTCCATGCACGTATTTTGATCAGATCGATACATATGAGCTGAAGGTGAAGCAGGGAAAGACTAATCTCAATGACTCGCTCTTCTATTTAGCATCGCGAATCACACCGTCGAGGTGGTGGAGGCCGACGCGGTCTATGTGAAGCCGCCGTTCGACACAGACGTCATCCTTATCCACCCCCCACCCCCCGGCCAGACAACCAACGTCGTCCTACTCAAGACACACAGTTATTATAATGCCACCGGCCTTGGCACTTTCAACAACACCACTACAGCTAGCAGCTATTCTCGATCGAATACCATCAAAACAGCAGCAGCTCCCTCTATTGATCAGGCCCAAACAGCAACACTGCCTTCGCGAGCGACGAGTTTCGCCAGCAAGTTCCGGAGCCTCAACAAACCGCAAGTGCCCATATTCATGTCGACAACCGGTTCTTCTTCACGGTTGGGTTGGGCACGAGCCCGTGTCCGAAGAACCACACGTGTAAGGGCCCCAACGGCACGAAATTGGCCGGGTCGGTCAACAACGTCTCCTTCACCCTCCCCACCACCGCCCTCCTCCAGGCCCACTTCTTCGGCAAGCCCGCCACGCGCCGGACTTCCCGACTGGCCCTCTGCATTGGTTCAATTACACGTACGGGGACACCGCCAAACAACACGATGGTGAGCAATGACACGAAGGTGGTGGTGCTTCCGTTCAACAGGACAGTGGAGCTGGTGATGCAGGACACCAGCATATTGGGTGCGGAGAGCCACCCGTTGCACCTTCATGGGTTCAACTTCTACGTGGTTCGGAAACTATGACTCCATGAAAGACCCTTTGAGGTTTAACCTGGTCGAACCGGTTGAGAGGAACACCATTGGTGTTCCTTCTGGTGGTTGGGTCGCCATTCGATTCATTGCTGATAACCCTGGTGAGTGGTTTTGGTACGTCGATCGATCTTCACTCTTCATTTGTTGATTGTGTCTGTGTTGACCAAATCTTTGGATGACGACGTTCCCATGACAGGTTTATGGTTCATGCATTGCCACTTGGAGGTCCACACGAGTTGGGGACTCAGGATGGCTTGGTTGATCCTCAATGGAGAGGGTCCCAATCAGAAGCTGCCTCCACCACCGTCTGATCTTCCCAAGTGTTAGGAAGCCGTATTGGTTCCGGTTTTTGCAGAAGCTTTATTGGTGTTCTTTTAAATATTGCATTGTTTTTTATTTTTATTCTTATTTTTGGGGAATTGGCCTCCATCAAAAGGTGGAATAATTTTTTGTGATCACATTATTTGAGAGATTACCATACGATAAGATCAAAAGAGCTTCATTTATTTCAGTGTGTTGATTTATAAGGTAGGAAGTCCTATCGGAAATTTGAAGGATTGAAGAATTGAAGAGGGCAATGATCTTCTTTCCTTCTTAGCCCGTTTTCAATGGATCTGTCTTTTCCTTGATCCAAATTTATGAGTATCTATGTATCTATCTATCTATCTATACACTTTGGTGTACCATTTCCATCTCTTTTTCCTTGTCCACGCATTTTGGGATATATACTGGACACTAGGGCCGGGGTGTCCAACCCCCTGCTTCCAAACAACCACCCTCGATGTCTGATTAAGTGTGTTCGAGGAAGAGACTGGCTTCTTCTATTTCACCAAGTAGCTAGGATGCAGCACAGGTTTCATGTTCCAAGGGAATTATAATCTTTATGGAAAAAACTTAAATAAGGAAAAATTTAATCAATTTAATGATTTTTGAACTGAGCTGAATCAATCTTAAAAAGTGATATTTTTCATGTCAAAAGTGATTAATTAATTCTGGTCTATCCCAGACATGCAGGAGGGGCCGGTGAGGCTATCCCAGACAAATTAAATTATCTAGTATAGTCATAAAAAATGAACCGAGTGGGGTGGGGGGAGAGAATATTAGGAGATCTTTCCTTCCTTAAGATCTGATTATCTATCTTTTTTACATTAAAAAAATCACACTAATCAACACTTATCTTTTCTTAATAATTACATTAATAACCTTTTCTTTGACACAAACACACTGAACTCTGAATTGTTTCTGGATGTATCTTTTCCTAAAAGCAAGCAAGGGACAACCAGAAAGCTACAAGAAGAATTAAAGGAAGTACATGCATGTTAGTTCTGATTTACACTTATTACATCAGTATAAACACACACAGAGAGAGAGAGAGAGAGAGAGAGAGAGAGAACATATATACACGCTTACCTTGGCGGATTGAGTGAGAGAGTGATCATTTATAGCAAAGAAGGTCGGCGAGGAGTTTGTAGCGGCGGGAGATGACGCGTGGAGACGAAGAAGCATTAATTCCGAAGTTGGGGGGATGGCTTTGAATAGTGTTGAGGACTTGCGTTGTCTTCATAGTACTTGATGATGATGATTTGGGTTGTTTGTCTTCATCTGATGATCTTCTTCTTCGTTTCCGGCGGAGGCACTTCTTCATATCATGATCACCAGCGATGGGAGCGACATCATCATCATCATCATCATCTGGGTTGTTGATCAGTTGTTCGTCGTGGAGAAGGAACTGGAACTGGAACTGGAACTGGAAGGACGATCGTCTGTTATCCTGGTAAAAGCACCATTCGCACATCCATGATTCCTTTTCCACCTTTGGGTACAACCTGCTGCAGTATCTGCACGTACGTACGCGGAAGAGCGATACTAATAAGATAGCTAGTCTTATGTATATAGGATGAAAAAGAGAGAGAAATGTAGAGAGAGGAATTAATACGAGTGCTGGAAACGGAATACGCAAGAGGGGCAGCGGAGGAGATGTTTTGGAAAGCCTATGTCTCCACAAATGCAACAGCATAACTCTTCTTCTTTATACTTTGCCAGATTTCCGTCGTTCTCCATGGTATTAGTAGTTGATTTCCTTGATCAAACAACAGATTAGCAGAGGAAGAAAGGGAGTGGCTCTGTTTGCTTTTTACTTGATCGACCAATAAATACAAATAAGCCCAAATCGGGCCACACCGATCCAGTTCTGTCTAGGAATAGACAATCGAAACACGTGGCAATAAACCTTTGATCCTGTGGGGGAGGTCGTTTTTTTCTTTTATTTATTTATTTAAGAGAGAGAGAGAGAGAGAGCGCGGTCGCTTTTACAGTACCTGGTTGGGGTTTAAATGCTTAACTTTAGTTTGGACTTCGAACCCCTATCCGTTCGGAAACTCCATTAGTACCGACAAAATGTCCATCTTTCCTGCATCACGGGTTTTCTCACCCTCAAAAGAAAAGAAAAGAAAAACAAGAGCCACTACTTGTATTAAAATATATATATATATATATTGATATTTAATTTGGATGTATTGTTTTGCTCGGGCCTAAATACGGGGGATTATATCATGGACGTTGAAACTCCAAAACTCCATTGTAAAGGAAGAGGCATCTCATTGTAGTGGAATCAAATAGCGTTATATACGAGGTTCTCGGGATGACCCTCACATTGATCAACCATTGAATGGTCATTTTTATGATTAAATAAATATAGATTAAAGATGCCGATTCCATTTGCAGCTAAGCTAATCATGTGTGAGACGAGACGATGATGGTTCTATACGTAAATAAACTAATCAGGTGGCTTCGAATGACATCGTACTTGCTGGTGGAGGAGGCCTGCCCTACTCTTTTTTTTTTTTTTTAATGGCCAGATATCTCAACCGCAAGAACCTAACCTAACCGATCCACTTGGATTGATTTTTTGTTTTCAGTCCGCCAAAGTCGAACAGAAATAAGCCAAAGCACGAACCATTGCCTGCCCACCGTGGAAATCATATTCGAGACATTCAAATCCCAGAATGAACCTTTTATTGCTAACCAAACTATTCGGTTTGCCATCTAAGCAGGTAAAAAAATTGTCACTTCTCCTATATATTAAGATAGTAGCATACAGATATAACTCACTTCATGATGGTGCAGTAGCACACACTCTAGAAAGATTCTCCATCGATCACTTCAAATGTGCAAAAAAAGGCAACTGTCAGGACGCAAAGCATTTGCTCTGTCAGGGATATGTTGCCTTGCTTAAACAGCTGAACGGGACTAACATGCCATATATTGAGAATTATTGAAGATGCACAGTAGTGTACACAGCTGCAGAAGCTACGCCAACAAGGGAGTAAGCTGCTTACTGAACAGATCACCAACAGCCCCACGGATGTCCATCTGTAATGATCCCCCAACATTAGGATTAGCAACCATGTAATCAACGGGCATTTACAAATTTCAAAACTTGATGTCCTATGCTTCCATTAATGCTTATGTAGTAGATTCACTTTATGAAGACATAAACGTGGTGCAATTTTAGTTTCATAATGAGCGCTGATACACTAAGTTCGTTTTGCAACCTGCTTTACAGCCTCATACACTATCATAATGTATGAAGTAAAACAAATTCATTTTTCAAAAGAGAAAAATAAAACACTATCGTATTTCAGTGTATACCTCATTTTGTATAATAGAATGTACTTCAATGGGAGAGTATTATAATTCTTTTTAAAAAAAAGAAAAATAGTGTGAACAACAAATGGGCTGCATAGAGGACTGGACATATCATTTTCCTTTCATAATACATAAAAGGCCAAGCCAGACTAGCAAAATCCACAAAATAAGAGACAAACACCAGATGCATATTTACTTTTGAGCAACCAGAGCCATAAGTGGCAATCAGCAGTATTTTCTGCAGATGGCCACTATACTCATAGACCATCATAAAGGTTTGACCAATCAACAATTAGCCTGCATGCAAAACCTAACACATAGGTGGGAAAGCAATGCATGAAAGCTAAATGCTATCTTGCAGAAGATCCGGACTTAGGGAAGACAAGAGAACTCGTTCGTTTCTTTGGAGCATCTCCGTAGCTCTCTTTGTCTAGGCATCGGTCACTCAATTCTCTATCACTGACTTTGCTCATCAAAGCATTAAAGCGGTAGGTTCTGGGAGAACTTTCCCAACGCTTGGATAATGACTACTTTGACGACAAGGGTTGACGTAGATAGTGGATATGGTAGGGAATAAAGAAGGGAAGAGATATCGCAGTATGTGGTCACGTTCATTTCACTTTCCTTTCAGTCTTATCTCTCTTGTGCTCTTAATCCGACTCTGTTTGGCTTCAGGTTTCGGGCTCCCTTTATGAGTACGCCCGCCTTCCTTTCACAGAGAGGTATGAGGATCTTTCGTTCGCAGATGCTCACTTCACTTTCCTTTGGGCTTTTTTTATTCAGGCAATACGTATCAATCAAAAAACACAGAAACAAATTGGCGACCCATCACGGCTCCAATCCTGGATACAAGGGATATCCTTGTAATATAACAGACCAGAATTTGAATATTAAACTCTTCAAAATCTGAACATATATGATTCTATGCTGTGGAAATCTATGGACTATCCTTTCCTTCGTGGACTGCTCTTTTCCTGATAATATGAGATGGTTGAATGTTGCCTCAGGCCTGAACATTGACTTCACTATGAAAGAAAGGAGAAACTAGCTCCGCAGCTAAGGTCACTCAGACCCTCATACCAACTACATGTTGGTCTCTATGGGTTTTAAGAAATAAGGTCCTCTGCAATGGATCTACTCTATACCATTGAAACACTTGGGAGTCCGCAGAGGTTTATTAGGGACTGAGGTGGGGTAGAGACTGTTGATTTCTATAGAAAGGATAAACTAGTAGTGAGTAGCTATTCTCTGGGTACTTTTTGTTCTTTGTTCAGTTGTTCTATGCTATCTTATTGCATCATGTAGATACCCCCCTGGGAATTTATCATAGTTTTGAATAAAAGCTATGGTAATAAAAATGCCAAGTTTTTCATGATTTACTTGCTGCCAGTTTAAAATTTCCCATTCCCACAGAGGTTAAATAATAATATGCAGAATTACCTGATCACAGCAAACGAGTTTAGTGATTAGGGGATAAAAGTCCCGGAGATGTTTTCTGAAAATCTGATTGTTCATAAGGCACATCCCTTTAAGCACCTACAAGATCAAGCAGTTTCAATAAAATGCCTAGTAACACAATAATATCAAGACAAGATGACAATGGAGGAAGAATGCAGAGATATTCTATTATGACGAACAAATCTATGAGAAAAACAGACAGTTAAAAGACAGATATAAGGAGTTTAATTATACAGAATATCTACAATCATTGATAACTAGGTAATCGTTATGTCCAAAAAAGAAGTCCAGAAACAATAAAGTTCCTATAGTATCCATCCAACCCAAACCTATACTGCAATCACAACCATTCTGATCTTAAGATTTTCTGGTAAAGAGCCAGAAAATAGAAATAGAAGGAATCTCAAAAGCAAAAAAGAAAAAAAAAAAAGGAGCTCAATATATGCAAGCAAATAGCTGTCATTATCACTAACCCAGAGGACAAACTAAAGATTAAAAAAACAATTTGCTCCATATCACAAATTATTATCAGTATTACAGAATAAACATAGTAGTCTTTCAATGTGATTATTTCAAGTTGAGTCACCCACGTGTTCAAACACCAAGTATTTTCCAAGGCTATTTTAATAGGAGCAATTTTGCGGGGGGGGGGGGGGGGGGTGGTGTGGGGGGGTGGATAGGAGCAATTTTAATAGACAAAACACCATGAACATAGAAGGAGACGAGGGATCTACAAATTTTAGATTCATTCATTCTGTTAGATATATGACATCCATCGTCTTTATAGGCAGAAATTTAAATCACCAAGGAGTGCCAGTCAAATATCCTCAAACATTCATTCATCATCCAAAAACTCGTTTATTTATTCAGTACATTATACATGAGAAGGCATCAAATAAACCTATATCTTCATAAGTCTAAATAGGTCTGAATACTAACAAAGCACCTCCAGGTGCCTTCCTCAGGGGCATTGCTAGGCCTTGTTCAAACGGTCAAACCACATTCCAATTCTGTTAGGATTTGATAAGCAGTAGATCTAGATGGTCACATTTAAAATTTGAATCGTGGTGATCGCTAGAGGAGGGATTCCATGATATGATAAGTGCCTGGTGGAAGGAGGCTATAATGAAGGGAAAAGGGGCAAGGAAAGTGATGGAAAAGCGTAGTTGAAAGGGTGGTGAACATAAGTGTCACTCTCTAGGAAGGCAAGGTAGGATCTGTTGGAAAAGGAGATGCATAGATACGAAATAGTGCAGGAGTTCATTAGTGGATATGGAGGAGAGGAAATTTGGCTAATCAGAGCACATAAGCACTCATAGGATGGACGAAGAAGATTTTATTATAATCTATTTTATTTATTTTATTCCTTTTTATTTTATTTTATTGTTGGGAGGGGGGGGGGGGAATAAGGTAGCATATTGGTTCGAGGTTCATAGGTTTCCTCCTAGAAATGGTTTTTCAAGTTATGTGGTAGGTGTTATTGATTTGATCGAGTTATTTTGGAGTGGATAGTGGCAGTTATAGTTTGTTTATTTCTTCTTATAGTTTGTTTATTTCTTCTTTTCTTTTCTTTCTTTTTTTTTAAAACAGAGCCCTCATCTCCATTGTTCATATGTTATTTGATTTAATCCAACTATGGAGAGTCCCAAATTTCATTCAAAAAAGTTTGATTATTAACATATGCATCATTCAAGTCTGTTTCAGATAATTAAATATGATGAGTGGTGCTGAACCTATGAAATGTGTAATTTTATTTTAAATTGTCTTGAGGGAAATTTTCTACAAGATATGGATTCCCTGCAGATTCTGACAGATGTATCTTTGAGAGTGTAGATTGCTGTAGCATATGTAAAAGCATAATGATTTTGTAAATATGGGAGATTCTTTGAGGAGTGTAGCCCACCATATGCAGGATCTTTATAAATTCTCTAGATTTCTATATGAAATATTGAAATACGTAACACATGGCAAGTTAGAATAGTCAAGCTAGCATAACATATGGGAAAAATAGAAATGATGGTAATAACAACAGGCTATCTATCCTAGAATAGATAAACCAACAAAACATCTCTAAAAATGCTTCATACCTTAACAATAACTGGAGCTCGCAACTCAAGCACTCGATGAGTGTCGATACTGGCAGCATCTCCTGTACTTGGTTGGAGATCAGATGCCTCCTTAAGCATCTGTTCACAAAAAGATACCAATTTTTCTTCTGCCATGCCCTCAAGTTTTTCTTCTGAATCTGATTCTTTCAAATGGCTTGAATCATTGGCTGATGATGCTTCGGCAGGATGATATCCATTTGAATTGACTTGCTTGCTTGTAGTAACACATGTTGAGGTTGTCTTGTGCAATATATCAAGATAAATGGATGTTCCTGCTAACTCTTGACGAAGAAGATTCAAAGGAGGCCTGCTTCACCACGACCTTCCATATATGAGCACCGTGGCATAAAATGGAATCATAACATATGATGTGTACATATATTGCCTTACCTTTCCAAAGGTACATGATGCATTCGGATTCTTAAGTTAGGATAAGAATTATACGAGGCAGCAAACTCTAAAACAGAGAGCAATATATCCATAATGGCAATTTTCTGTGGTGCTTTCAACTTGCCCCAGTACTTCTTCTGCAAGCAAAAATTAGGAAATTCCAAGTACACAATATAAGAATATGTAATTAATTGGACCAGAAGACAAGAAATCTAGCAGAACACTAACAAATACATTTCACCAAACATTATTGTAAATGTATAGTCAGTGACAAGTCAATAATCCAAGTTGTAAAATATGTACAAGTGCAAACCACTTTTTACAACTTTCAGTGATGAATTTACATACCAGAAATAGCAAAAGAGGTAGATTTATTATTCTATGCATACAAGAAATAAAGAATTTCCCAGATAATTTTATACCTGGATGCTATCCAGAGCACCTAGCAGAAGTAGCTGGGTGATGCACTTGGCCCTAACCGTATCCAACAAAGGATTTTCTTCATCATCTTTCGGACCAGGCTCAATCTCATCAGGAATCTAAGGAATCAACAAAACATAGATAGAAGAAATATCATATGACTGCATGGATATGACATGGCACTCAATAGAATTGATATTTGCACTCAGAAAAAATCTAAAATAAACACACAATAAATCTAAACCCAAAACAGCTAACCAAGACAACCATTTAGTTTCAAAGATTATTCTAGACTTATGATGAAGATAAAATAATCAAGATGAACAAACATAATAATAATAATAATAATAATAATAAGAACAACAACAACAACTAAGGTGTTGTTTGGCTAAAAGAACCCGTTTTGGGGTGCTTTTAGCTTTTGTAAAAGCTAAAAGACCAAAATGGGATGCCAAACGGGTCAGCTTATTCATAAAGCAACCCATGGATTATGTCATGAGAATGCCTCGAAATGTGTGATTCATAAAGCAAATTTGAGTTTGGTATCCGTCTTTTCAGAATTTATTAATCAATCTCTGGCAAACCAAATGACCATCTTACCCATACCATGTCACCTTTTGAGGGTTTTTATTTCGAGGGGATGGGGGCAAATAGGTCATTTCGCCAATCAGCTTTTTTTTAATACCTGATTTGTAACCAAACATCACTCTGATTTGTATGATAAAGTAGCTTTTGTTAGCACTTAGCAGCAACAAATGTGATTATTTGATTAATTAAAAAGCAACCCAAATAATTACATCCTCAAAAACCGTGTATAAAGCTACTTTATTGCCAAAGCTGCTTTTCAAATTGTGTTTCCAAACACTTCCTAAGATGATAGCAAAATCATGAAACAAATAGAAGATAAGTATACAAGAACTCAGGCACCTTAACAGGAGATGAAGGTGTTGTGGCATCGCTTGGCCGGTTTCTAGATTTTGAAGTTAAACTTCTGACCAAAAGGTTGTCCATCATGTTCCCCATAATTCTCTGACCAAAAGTTTGGCTTCTTTGTAGGTTTTCAGTTTCAGTAGTTCCCTGTGATCTTCCTGATGGTGACACCATACCTATGGGAAAAAAGGTCACATGAGTTCATACTTCTAAGGATCTTCATCTACCTCTTTTAACTATAACACATTAATTCTTAACTACAATATAGAAAATGGATACAATTTTATGTTACTTTAAAATTGAAGTCCACAACCTTCAGATTCCTCTAAGTTCGAGTAAAGTTTTGGTTCTTGAGTATCATCTTGAACTATCGAAGAATTCATGTTCTCGAATTTTTCATCAGCACTTGATGATGCCTGATAAAAAGCCCTTCCATTCTCATTGCTATCCATGTGCGCACCAACATTCAAATGTTCAGCCTTGAAGGAAGGACTCACACTTTTGCCGGGTCCTACATTCATTCTTTGTGCAGTGTTGCCTTTTGATGAGCTATCAAAACCCAAGGAATTGAGAAGTTCAAGGGGTTGGGTTGTGTATGTAGCATCTCTGACAATCATGACAAGGTTGACCAACATAAGAATGATTGATGACAATGAACAAAGAAATAGAGCTAAAAAATCTGCAGGAGTGACTGATTTATTATACCGTATGCTCTTCAGAAGAGTATCCCAATCACCATCACTGAATTGATGGCCACCAACTTCTATGAGATGTACCAAAGCACCCAGAGAGATTGAAACAACAGATTGATCTGTTTTTTTAGCACAATCTAACAGCAACTCTAAAAGTGGAGGTAGCATAAAGGAAACTTCCTGATCATAGGAAAAAGAGAAAAGGCATCAAGAAAAAAATTAATAGATGGGTGATAATGCCATTGTCTAGAAAAATATGCTTATTTTATGCAGTGCATGTATGTACTCTATCAATGCAATGCTGATTAATAAAGGGGAAAAAATAGCATCATTTGTAACAGCAATTTAGGGGACATAGTGGCTGACCTTGTAAAAAGTGTTAAAAAGATTGCACAGCAATTGAAGCGAATGAATGGTGGTTTCACGAAGCCAATCATCCCCTGAAGAAACAGAGCCTTCCTTTCCCGCATGCCGTACGTGATCAAAAATGGGAAACAAGACACGGTGGAAAATGCTTTCCCAAAAAGCTGATGAGAACTTTTTGCCCCTCTCATTTAGCAAATCAA
Organism: Acorus gramineus; assembly: GCA_030737835.1. NCBI lineage: Eukaryota > Viridiplantae > Streptophyta > Magnoliopsida > Acorales > Acoraceae > Acorus > Acorus gramineus. The sequence goes on along the minus strand of CM060855.1, from coordinate 8,034,777 downwards.
ATAGCACCTCAAGTGCACAATTTCGGACTTCAAACCTTGGGTCTAGTGTTAAATCAGACAGACCCGCCAGCATCGGGAACCAGTAGTGCTCCGTTACATCAAAATTTGTTTCTAAACCAGCATCCACAGGTTTCAGAGCTCCACCAGGTATGAGGCCCTAAACAGAGAAGCCAATGACAAACAGAGGATCAATGATAAAGTACAAAACACTGTTACAAAATCATACCATTTTAGCTAGTACATCAGTCATGGGCCTCATAAAAATAGTATTATGCAGTATGGTCCCCAATGCTCCTTCAGTTTCACTCATGCATGTGAAGAAATACACAATTAAAATATTCTTGCATAATGAATAGTATTAACCTCTATGAAGAAGGATCCATTCAACAACAAGACAATTTAATCTCATTCATAAGGAGAGTAACCCATTAAAGAACTGAGACAATAATGCACACTGCATCTCTGAGACAACGGTAAGAGGCTCAGGGGATGCATTAAGATGCCCTATTTTTACTTCAGCAGTTTAAATAACTGTTCCCCATGAAACTTCTATGCTTCGAAATTATAATAACCTGACAATCGAGAATCAGTGAATTCAGAGATAGGAAGTAATTTAAAACTTGAGGTAAAACCAAACATGCATTGTCCCTGAGATCAGCATTGCAATACACGGACATATTTAGAGATATCGTACACCCTGAGACACCATTCATCATCTTTGCTCTCAGATTATTCTGACAAAAAAGAAATTCTATTTTGACAGAACTACCAATCTAGAGATAAAGGAACAATTAAAAGTTCAACTATTTTATATTAGTGCTTCAGGGAAAATGTCGTCCTCTACAGAAAAGAAACATACAAAGACCAGATTGCAAGGAAACCCATTCTGACAAACCTCAGCAAGACGATCTTCACAAATACGTAGGAGAGCAATAGCCTTCAAACTTATCCGTGAAGAACTTCTGTTATTGGCAAAAGCAATCAAGCAGTTGACACAATCCATAAAGCAGTCTCCAACAACTTGATCAAAGTGTTCCAGGATAACTGCAGAGCAATGTACAACCTCCATGAATAACATAAGGATTCAATAGGAAAGTAGAAAAGATAAGAAATTCAACATTATATCTTTATAATGGCTGCTGATAATTTAGAGAAAAAGTGGATACCCTGTTCTACATTCTCAAATGCACTTTCAACAATTGGTTCCAAATCATCATCAGCAGCTGCTGTGAAGATCATAAACACGCTTCGCCAACCTGATTTTATGCTTCCAACTTTTGATTTTATCATCTTAAAAGTCCAAAAAAAAGAATATCAGTATAGAGATATCGTCACTCATGCTATATTAACAGCCAATTTAAGGACAATTGGACTCCTATTAAGGCCCTGTTAGGATCCAAGGTGGGACGGCTTTGGCTGTGCAAAAGCTGAAAATTCCCAACTGTGGATCCAAATAAAATTTTCGGCATTTATGACATGTTTCATGCGTTACCTACACAAAAAATCTGGCGTTTGAGAAGCTGCCAAAACAATACTTTTCAAATGCCAGGTTTTGAGGGGTGGATTCTCGAAAAGCCCATGTATGGATCTGGAACCAAACGAGGCCTAAGTAGTAGACACAACTACATTGGGAGTGATAAAAAAATAGAGGCATACCTGAACAATGCAGTCAACAATTAGGCCCCGTATGGATTCATTTCGACTGTTTCGCATCAGAACAACGAACGGTTTCAGAATGTCGTTCTGGAAAGTGAAGTTTGTCAGCTCAGCACGCTCCAAATACTTCATACCAAGCTGCCTCAGTGAATCAATAGCATACATGGCTATTTTTTCATCATGGTGACTCCCAGCTGTTATAAAATGATGAGCCAAGACAAACCAAATTCTAGCCCACACCTGCAATATTTGCAACTTCGAGATTAAGAAATTCTAGCCCACAATTTGCAACTTTGAGATTTAAGAAATTCTAGCCCACGTCAAATATACATTTGCACTTTCCCAGCTACCATATGATCCACACCAAAGCAAAATCTCTTAGTATAGGTGCCATACCCTCTCACATTTAAAGTTCCCACCCCAACAGATGAATAGACATCTACATGGAGCAGAAGACATGAGACTAGAAGACAACATGCATTTCTTACTCCATCCAACATTTGCATATGAATATTGTGCAAGAAACTACGAATCGATGTCATTGATTCACATGCATATTATGCCTGGATATGACTCATATAATCGAGACTGTACACAGAGACTAACAGAATTATCTGATACATTACCAGACGGATTCGAGCCATGTTGTAATAGCTGATCTCAACAAGTTTTTGCAAACTGAAAACTCGAGCAGGTGTTTGCTTCAGTTCTTCGGCAGATACACCACATAGAGCAGTGAAGAATTCCACAATCGAATCACTGGGCAATTTCACACTGTTTACAAATACTTGCTCAGCTGGTTTTCCAGCCAATTCTTTGAGAGACTGAAGAACTGAATCTCTAGAAATTTGATTTGATCCTTGCATCACTGTTGCAGCAATAGCTGGGGTTGAAGTGATGAATTCCAGCCTGGAAACGCATTCTAAGACAGCATTCCAAGTGTCTTGCAGCGCATCTATTTCTGAATTACACAGACCAAGCAGAGTTCGCAGAGCATCCACATTTTTACTACGCATTTCCTTTGGAGCATGCAAAAAGGTAAATCTGAAAATACGTTATGCAATACTTGTTATTTTTTCATATAACCATAATTGATGATATGGTGGTTCTCGTAGACAGCAAATTCTGAGAAAAGGAAAATGAAAATGAAATGCAAAAGTGCTGTGAAAGGATTCCTCACCTAACTAGAGATGTCAAGAAAGCATAACGCATTGTATCCATTCCCAAAACACGAGTAAGATTTATTCCAGACTTGAATCCCTCCATACAAAGAAGAACCCTTGGCTTATTATCACCTTCCTCCATGGTGACAGAGAACACGGCAAGCAACGGCCATCCTACAGCTTCAAGCATTGGCCTCACCAGTTCAACCTGCTCGGCCATATAAAAAACACCACGTTTTACACCTTGATTTCTGAAAAAAACTTGTGTTTGCTTGATGATGTGTTCGCTCTCCGTCTTGGTATCAGTAACAGACTTCCTCCTAGGAAGAGCCAAATTAAGTATACTGACAATACGACTTCGCTCCTCTGTTTCTGGCCTCTGCCGGCTGCTTTTACCTAAACCAGTTATATCATTTTTCATTTTAATCTCCTCCTTCACAATCGAATCATAGATGTCCTCCAGAAGTTCAGTTGGAGCACAGTTCTCTGCATCACTCATGGAATTCATGCGTATGAAATCAGACTTGGACATTTTAGGCCACACCATTGGATTATGTGCATCAGTATTCAACATTATGACTGCATATGCAAGAACATAAGCAGTATCCGCATTCTTAAAAAGCCCTGGATTATCGGCACAATAGCTGCAAGAAGAACCCACGCATGACAAGATCAATGCATGAAAACCACGAATTTAATTTTCCAATTCACAAAATAAATCCGATTAACAAAACCACAAATTATGGACAAAGATTATACTGAAGGATCCCTAGAAACACATACCGTTCAGCAAATTTCTCCATGATGCGATCAATCTTCTGTGCTTCTCCGGGTAGACGGAAGCCTTTCAAGAACTCACGGATAGCAGCATCAAACTTTAGCGTGGAAAAATTCATTGAATCAACATAAGCATGCATGACAGCAAGGGGAAACTCCTCATGTTGACCTAAGTATTCACCAATCATCGCCTGCATATGCAGAGATTGTGAGATCGATTGCCTTCACAGCGACTATATTATCAAGCAACAGAAAACACCACCTTATCCAAGCTAGGAGTACTCCTCAGAAACTGAGCTACCGAAGCAGCAGTTTTCTCAACCAACATATTTGACAGCACAAATTCAATTCCCTTTCCTGGGTTCCGATTGAACTGGAGATGGAATAAATTTGTTATCCTTTACAAACAGAATCAGAGAACAGACATATAAACCTACCAAGATCAAAAAATCTTGACACAGTTGCATTTTTCTATAATACTATTCATCTCTAAAAACTACCCTTTATTACCTCAGAGATTGCTGCTTCCATTGTAGATTTCTGAGCCTTCGCTTTCTCAAACTGATTAGGTGAATCTTCTCTGACAGAAGGTTCCCTTGATACCTCCTCCTCTAATGACTGAATGAGATTACCATGCTTTTCAGCCCCACTTCTTAGCTTTTCCCACTCAACCAGCGACTTTAGAACACTTACAAGGCACTGGTAATGAAAAAAGAACAGTTCTAGAAGTTGAAGTTTCTCACAAACAAAAGAAAAGAGCCAGTTTTAATATATAATAATTCATTGTCCGCTCTTTAGATGATGCAGAATGTGTAACCTGAAGGGACGAGCCTTTGATAGTTGCAATTTGAGATGCAGTAGTTGAATTTGGGTCTGTACTGAGAGTCCCTTGTGCTATTCTTGATAGAGCGTTAACCTTTCCCATGGCAATGGTTCAAATGACATGCAGTATCAGTCAGTCCAAACTCAGTGAAACTCCATATTCACAATTTATTACAAAATTCCATGAAGTTTACCATGCGCTCAAACAGGTTTGGTGCCTCAAGGTCACAATCATAGTTAACGAATATGTCTGCAAGCATTTGAGGATCTCTACATACTTTTTCGAGCATTCTGCAAACAGGATTTATTTTAGAGAAGCATAGGGAAAAGAACCAGAAATCATAAAGGTAACCTAGATATTATATATCAATTATCAAGACAATATATGCATCTCAAAGAAAAATGTCATGTAGTAAAATACAGCATATGCAAACATAACACTACCAGATCAACAAGATAAAAGAAAGTTTACCGAAGCACACTTGATCTTTGATTAAGTGGACTATCAAAGCTATCCAAGGACCTCAAAATTATCAAAGGGAAGAATACACCAATTTCTCCCTGCAAATAAACTTATTGAGAAAACATTGAAGAAATGGGACACGGATATAAATAATTTTATTCTATTTCAGATAACGATTATAGAGAATGACCCATCATTAGCACATACCTTCAGACTTTCCCTAAAGCGCAGCAAAAGCACAGTGAAAATTCCTGTGGCATGCTGTTAAAGAAATGAAGCGTCATCAACATACATCTGAGTCAGCATTTTGGCAGGCAACAAAACAAAAAATAGGATTCCATGTCCTTTCTTTTCTTGAAATAAGATTGGAGCTTCATATAATGAAATGTTTCCCCTCAAACAAGAGGAGACAAGGAATCTCCGAGTGAAAAAACATAAGCTCTAAAAGAGACAACATAAAAGAAAAGAAAAAAAATTGAAAAAAGGATGACCCTTTAAAGCAAACTACAGCCCTTCCAAAAGTCCCACAACCACGGATCCTCTTCAATTAGAATGGAGGCCCAGGTCCAAAGAAGCCCCGCAATTTCCACCCACATATTTTCCATGTATACTCTTCTCTTTTGGAATGGGTGATTCCATGTCTTAAGGCAACATTACTAATAAAAAAACGAAACAGAACAGCAAGAAAAAGGAAAAAAATACCTGAAATACAACTGGAGATGCCGAAACAGATGCCCTCAGTAACACATAAGAAAGATATGCCTTGACTGAATCGATAAAATGGAAGTTTTTGGTGAAGGAATGACTCACACTTTCCAGTAAACCCTGTCAGGGAACACACCAGGACACGTAAACACCAACTATAGACAAGCAATTGAACACAGGCAGCGAAAAGCCCTTCAGTATCATGATGGCCAAATGCAAGGAGCTAGAATATTTTATTTAGTTTTTTGGTAAACTAGCAAACTTCCTTCCTAGATCTTTGCCATGATTTTAAATTATATGCATTACATATTAAAGAAGAATTCATGTCACCTGTAGAAGTTCAAGAGACAAAAGTCTGGTCTTGGTAGTAACCTCATCACTTTCTTCCTTCATCCCCATCTGCATGTAGAATCCATAGAGTACAAACAAGTATGTGTAAATGCAGTAGGCACCCCAAAAATTCTATTCGCTTGGGACCTACAATGTAATAGCAGTTATACCTTGCAAAGGGTGCGGAACATCAGTAAAGCATCACGTTGCCCCACAGTCATACTCTCAAGATCAATTCCCCTGCAAAAAATGAAATCATAACAGCTACGAGTGTCAGACAAATGCAAACATAAACACATGCCTAAAATTATAATAAACTTTCCAAATGTTGGCACCTTTTCCATACCGTGATATCTTCTTCCCATCCTCAATATGGACAGCCTTGTCAAGAACTGCCTCTAAACCCTGAAGATGAAAATCCTAGCGTTATTTATATGGTTATTGAACAAATGAACATGAGCATCAATTATAGACATCAACAACTGCAAACAATTAGAAAGCATCACAATATAGACCATGTCCTTTTTGTTAGTATAATATTGTATACCTTGATATCAGCACCACCTGCCAAGTTTTGTAGTTCCTCAACAGATGCAGGAGATGCATCTTTTGCCATTGATAATGCGTCTCCAAGAGTAATTTTTTTCTCCTCTGGGCTATCCAAGGAAATTTCTTCATTGTTCGAGTCCAAGGAACTAAGGACAGCAGCATCTGTTTGCACAGGGCCATTATTTAAGTTTGAAGAGTGACTTCCCTGCAAGGCAGTGCTTCAGCCATTGAAGTTAGGCATGACAATCTATATCTTCATCGCATGTCCAGTTATTAAAACCAATCAGTCAGTCCATAATGGAATTCTCGGAAATCCCTACCTGATCAGTTTCCATTCGCCTAAATACAATGCTGATCATTTGGGTCAACATTGCCTTTGATGTTGCTTGATTTACAGGGCTCTTGCTATAACATCAAAGCTGCAAATCAGTATCGTGTACTACAGAAACAAAAGTAGGGATTCCGAAATAGAAGGAAAGAGAAAGTCACCTGTTCAGAGCAATGTTGTAGCAGATTCTGATTACCCCAAGTAAAGGTTCCCCATGAACTAGGTTTAAAAAAAACAAAAATAAATAAAAAGTGCCATCAGAAAATTAATGGCAACATCTACTGAAGCACTTGCACTTTAACGGCCACCATACATGTTCCTGTTTCAAACTTATAGACACATCTAAATATAGAAATGACCATAATTTTTTTTTACAGAAAATGATATGCAGACAAGGAATAGTTAAAGCAGATAATCATGATCAAAAGTTGCCTTCTTAATATATGAGCTGGGGAGGAGACATTTGAAGGTTTCAACCAATGTCTCAAAAAAAAAAAAAAAAGGCTTGAGAATCGAGTGTGATATTGGCGGAAATATCAGCAGTTCTAATATTGTGTCTGATCAGGAGATATTGACATATTGTCAGAATTCAAGAAAATTATTTTGTGCCTGAAGAAATAATAAAAAGAGATCACCCAATAAGAAAAGACAAAGGGGAAATTAAGGTAACAACCATGGGTGAATAATCTTCTCAGAATCTGCTAATCATTCAAAACAAACAAAAAAAAAAGAACAAGAAGCTCAATTGAGATGTACCTCTAAACTTGGTCGATGCAACAGCCGTAAGTAGCACTTTCAACACTTGCAAAACAGTACTGTGACACATGAGTGCAGTTTTTTGAGAAATAATGTTTTTAACACCTGAATGCACTTATTAATATATTCAAAACATGTAACCCAGATGAGGACAATAAACAACATAAATAGACTTATACCTGTCAGAGGTTGAATTATCCATACAACCACAGACCATATTTAGAATGTCTGTAAAAAGAGGAGCATTTTGACCCCCTTCCAAACCAGGATCACCTTCTAAATGATCATATGCAATAAGTTTCTGTTGTTATACCATCAAAAATTTCATAAGAGTCAAAGAAAGCATCAAACATGAGAGATTCAAAGAAAAATGATCCCAAGGACAGAATTATATAAAAACTGTTGACTGCAATGTGATATAGTTAACTTATTCAAAAGCTCGGACATGGTCTATTTTTATAAATGGATATGCCCACATTTTAGCTCCAAAAAAAAAAATATTCAAAAGCACCATCAAGCTTTTGTGTTTTTTTTTTTTTTTTTTTTTTAATGAAATGGTAGGCCAACACCCCATCAAATTTTTGTTATGAAAATGATACCTAACCCTTACGTCCACTAAAATCAAAAATAAATTTGCAAACACAGACGGATATTTGGAACATATCAAGTGGTTGAAGTGTAGTCTTAAAAAAAATGGTACATCATCAATTATTTCAAAAATATACATGATCAGCAATCTGTGAAATTTAAGATTCAGATGAAAAAGAGGAAAAATTTTGTCAGAGACATGCAAGCGGCACAACTTCTGCCAAAATTCCTGCAAAACTACAAGCATGCACAAAATTATACAATGGGAATATCTACACTTGTCATCTAGATTATTGCTGATTAAGTTCCTTGATCGAAGTCCCAAGTTACATGCATCTAGAAGAACCCCTAGATTAATACCACATTACCAACACCGTGCCACCCATGGTTTCCCACCCCATATTCAGGAAGCAGGTAAATTACTACAACACAAGTCATACACTTTATGGGCACTACTATTATATTCCTATATGCAGATGTGCATATTTGATACAATAAATTTACATAAACAGGAAAGCACAAGAGAAGTTGATCAGATTCTTGACCCATGTTGACTATCTCACATTCATGATCTAAAAATCCACTGTAGTTGAAGAGAATCCAAACAATCTGTAGCATAGACAAGGCTAACAAAAACAACTGATAAAATTGGATAACATGTAAAATGAATAATTCAGAGAATTGTGACATGTGATCAACAACAACTTTTTTTTTTTTTTGAAATACTAAGTTAGGAGCTCTCCTAATTAATTAATTCAGAAAAAGTCCCTCATACTGCAGAAACGAGAAATCTCCAACTAAAAATTAAAACCAAAAAGAGCGAACCATCCCAACGCACTTAAACAGAGAATGTGACATTACAACAATCCCCACCCACTCAGTACCGGGAGGGGGGGGGGGGGGGGGAGTAATCCCAACCCACTCTCCATGATGCTTTTAGCCATGTCTGTCTTCATATTGATTATCACTCCTTAAGAAGTGACAGTTTTGACATACACGAATTCCGTCGTTCCATGTCAATGATATGCTCCAACATACTACATCAGGAATAAAAGAAACAACTTTTTTTATCCCCTTTTTCTCCCTCCACCAAAACCAATCCATTTTTTCCGTTCACCCAAAACTTGTTCTTCCACGCCGTTTTACTAGTATGGAACTCATAGAAGAGATGCACCAAGGTCTCCTCCTCTGGCCGCACATCTCACAAACATCATTTCCATCATTTACAATTTACCTTCAATAGGAATTGAGGATCCTATCAACAGAGCAACCATGAAGCATCGGACCTTCAACGAATCGCTTACTCCCCAAATTTGACAAATGAGGCAGGCTAACAGTACATCTCCACTTCATCACCCTACTCCACATTGAACCCGAATCAATCAGAGACATCCACAACCACTTTCCCTAATAGTCAAGTTTATATTATGGAGTTCAACACTCCCATCCACCATCATCCATAAAACAACAAACATTACCTCACTTCACCAAGTACACACTTTTCCAACCATTTTGTTGCCCACCCCAATGAATCACCTTCTAATTATCTCAATAGCCTCCAACACCCCTTTAGAAATCTTGAAGATAGAAAAAATTATAAATGAAGACTTGAGAATACCTCCTCCAAAAGGATCACCTTCTTCCACATTTATCCCCTACCTGTCCACCCCACAAAAATCCTCTCAAATCTTTCAATCAAAGGGGCTAAATCTCTCTTTGTAAGCCCCCCCCCCACCCCCCATTGTATGAAGAGATAGCTCAAAATATTTGATGGAAAATATCTCAAATCTACATACCTCCGAACCATCTAGGACGCATGGTTATCTCCTCATCAGACAAATTTACCCACCTTCCTACTTTTGTAAAAATTAATTGTCAACCCTGAAACCAACGCAAAGCATTTGAGAAAAACTAGAAGTGCACCTATGTTGCCCTCCCTCTTATCACAAGGAAGAATAGCATTATCAAAGTATTAAATGGGTGTCATCCTTGAGCCACTCCATGACACCTCCAACTCCCCAATCTACCCATGAGACACCACCATGTGGGTCACTCTACTCAAAACATACAAGACAGGGATGCAAAGGTGTGGTGATTAAAGGGTTCCCTTGATGAAGTTCATGCCTCCAAATTGAAATAGTCAACATTAGGGAAGGCAATGGCGTGGGTTTTAGTGGTAATCTGACCCAAGAGATCGTGATGGGGTGGATTTGGGTCCTATGTTTCTTAAACCCGCCCTGACACGATGCGACCCATAACAATGTGTGGGTTGGGTTCATGTTTTGAATTTGAAATCTTACCCGACCCGACTTAGATTAAAAACTATAAAGAATCATGATTTTCTCATAGCACTTCATCTTTCACTTCCCAACCAAAACCCCTTTATGTATCTAACATCAATCTGATTGGATGAAGCACTTTATGTGTATTTGAGATGTTTTAAATGTTTTATCTGTTGGATACCATGAAGAATAATTTATGTTTTATGTATTTTGAGATGTGTAGTTTGTTTATGTTCCAATAATTCAATTGTTGAATAATTTTTTCATTATGCTATCTATAGGGCCCGCCCGATCTGACCTGAGACAAGGCAAGTATGGAGTTTAAAATGTAAAACCGGAGGTGGGACGGAACAGACAAGAAGTCAAATATTGTGGAGCTGGATTGGGTTTGGAACCTAAATCCAACTGCAACCCAACACATTGTCATCCCTAGTTTTTTACATCACTCCTATTGACAAGAAGTCAAGAAAGGACAATCGAGTGAAGCCAACAATTCCTTGATCCACCTCAACCATCTTGATTATGCGAGTATGGAGTTTATGCAACATTAGGAACATTTCAATTTATTGATTAAAAAAAATCTGCAAACATAAGCATTTGAAAAAGAGAAGGAATTTAACAAGAATGAGAACAGCTATCAGTTGGGCCTAAAACACATACATGAACACAATCCAGAGCAGGTTCTACGAGTTTCAAATTCTTCGTCTCAAATGCAAGTCGGAGTGGCTGCAAGACAAGCTCCGCTTGAGTTCCTTCCAAGGTGCGTCCAGCACTTGCTAAGAGAGAGGCAATTGATTCAGTACTGCTATTAGCCTCATTTTCAGATGATTGAGCTGACTGCTGATTCCCTGGAATGCTTCCTTCTTCGACTCCTTCAGTCCTATCAGTAGTGATGCTTTGGATATGAACCAGAAATTTAAAAGAAAAAAGAAAAAAAGAATGGGATAATGTAGAACACATGAGAGACCATTCTAAATATTTGTTACTTAACAGGCTACATACAGGTGATCATGAATAAATAGATAATGATAAAATAACCACAACTAAACTAAAAAAAATTAAAAAGTCAGTGGCTGAATATTACTACTTAAACTGTGCAGAGGAATCCAAAAACAGTTTAAAGTTCCAATAGGGAATTCGTGAAATAGAAGATGCATATAAGCAAGCGCATATATGACCAGGTGGGATATTAACCTCTCATCTCCATCCAAATCTGTTGGTTGATTTGATACGGGCTGATGGATGATCTTATTGGCATTATCTGGAGGAAAACAAGAAAATTATAGTTATACATCTCAGTCAACATTTCGAACCAAGATCAATAAACTAGGTACAAGTAGGATATCATACTTTTGGGATAATTTGCAAGCAAACAGAAACCACAAAATTATAATGTTCCTTATTTTGACAGTATTTCTAATCAGACCTTCCTATGTGATGGGATAATTCTCATCCTTCTACCAGTTGTACAGCAGTGTAATCCATGTGCTGGGGTTTTTCAAACACAGTAATTACTAAGCTTCGAGTTCAAATTGTGTAAGCAATAGGTATTACATGTAAAGGGTCCCCGGGTACACTCCATTTATCATTTAAAAGTTAGAACCAAGCTGCTTGCCAGAGCAACAAACCTCAGTGTCGTGCATCACATATGCTCTAAGATCACAATATCTTAAAAAATAAGAAAAAAAAAAAGATATACTAATAGATACATATAAGTTCAGATAACAAGTTAATATCAACTCGCTGGTTTGACAAAAACAGTTCAAAAAGAACCCCGGTCAGTTTCCTACATTTCATAGAGATGAATAATTCTAGCAAACCAAGTATTGTCCCAAATATATAGGAAAAGCATTGAGTACACTAGTCTCGCTTACCAGCAGGTACGTAATGTGGGTGCCTTTTGAGGGATCAATTAGGCAAAGATGATCCATTAAACACAAAACAGAAACAGAAAGGATCCTTTTTTTATCATGGATTCATCAATCATTAGACACAAAACAATGCATGATCCAAATGAATGATTTTACATAAAAGAGATTACACAGATATAAAGAATGGATTGATGAGGAGGAGAAGAAGAATAACAGACCGAGATATTCCTGAATGGCCTTCTGGAGTTCGGGATGCTTCTTGATGGAGGGCTCCTTCAGCATGAGCTCGAAAGATCTCATCACGAACCCTCCAGCCGCCCCCGCCATTGTCACCGTCTGATCTCCGCCCCGAGATCAGAAGCTACCACCACCACAACAATGAATACGTTGTCGGGATCTCCAGGACGCACACGAGATCTCAGAAATCCGACGTCCCAACAGCTCACTTGAACAATTAAAAGAGAGAGAGAGAGAGAGAGAGAGGGAAAGAGGGAAAGAAAGCGGATCCGACGATTCTCGAGGGGATTGGAGAGATCTCGGCGCGGGTTCAACAGAAAAACACAGGCGGATCTAGTCAGCTCAGCTTTTCAGAGAGCTGAAGAAGAAGAAAACGTGAATTACGTGAGATCGAGAGAGACGAAGGAGAGATCTGAGATAAAGATTAGTAAAAGGAGCTCTGCCTCGGGTTAGAACGCGCATTTATGGACTTTAACATTGCAGGTTCTTTGGGATTTTGAGAGCGGACCGAAGCCCACGATTGGACAACCGTGAGATGTGGATCAAGCGGCTGTTAGTATTGTGAACGAGATCGGACGAGATTTTTTTTTTTTTGGGGGGGTTGGGGGGGTGTGTGGGTTGGATTTCCATTTTTAACTCCTTTTTATTGTTAAGATTAAGATAGGTCATAATTTAGTTTAAATTACAAAAATATCCCTCAACGGTGACAAATCGTGATTATAAACTTGAATGTGGGTTTTGAATTTGTAATGAGTTGTTTCATAAGATTAGAATTAAAATTTTGATTCCTTTAAAATTTGAATCTCGTCTTAATTTAAATTTAAATCTCATTTTAATTTATATTTCACTCTTAAAGTTTAAATTTTATAAATTACAAAAATTAAGATTTATTAATAAATTTTATGGATAGATTCACAATAATTTCTTTGCCAAATTTATCTATCAAATATATAAGTAAGAAAATTTAAAAATTTAAAATTTAAATTTGAAGTTTATGAATACAAGAAATATTTGTACACATCTTATGTAATAAAGAAAAAAAAAACATTGTCCACGTGAAATTGATCATTAGACCAGTTTTATATTTAAAATTGATCCACAACTAGTTTTAAAATTAAATAAAGGTGAAAATGGGCATTATTATTTCTTTTTGTTTTTCTAATTTTGACGTATTTTATAATTTCACAAACGTATAAGGATGCATCTATTTGTGTCTTTATTTTCATATTTTGCATGTTTAATTTAAAAGCTCAATGTATTTAAAACCATAATTATTTTCTTTGCACACCTATGATGTTCTTATTTTCTTTCACATCTTAAATTCTGAAGCATCTCAATAGCATTAAACATCAATACTCTCCCCTTGCCACCACGTGATCTCCCTCAATCTTCGATCTCCCTCACCAGTTTGTCGTTGCCATAGCCCAATCAACCTCCCCTTGCCGCTGTCCTACCTTTCTAGCCATCAATGGCTCATCGCTCGACGGTGTGTGAAGGGTGTGTAAATCAAGTAAATTTAACTAAATAACGTATATCCATTTAATGAGGGGTCCGAACATCTACCTTTCTTGTTCTTGTTTGTTCTCTATTTTTGTGCCTTGTTGTTCTCTATGCACACATATGCTTTCTCATATATCTAATTTTGTATCTTGGTTGTTCTCTATTCTCTTCATTTCAAATTTTTTAATTTGAGTTTAGTTATAAAATAGGAGGTGTCTCTATTTGCACCCCTCAAATCTATATGTACACCTCTTGGATTATGGTACATAAAATCACTTTATATTTGTTTGATTTGTACGCCCCAATTTAAACACCCTACTTTTTTAGCCCATTTTTTATTAATTTTTCTTTAATTCACACACCTACCCATTTCAAAATAAATAAATATTATTCATTACCATGTGCAGGAAAGAAAACGAGGAGAATGATTTTGTATACTGTTGCCAGTCGATTTATTCAGACGTAACATGTTCTTTACCAAATAATGAGGTACTAAACTTACACAGGGTTTGTGCTGATATTAGTTTGTGTAGGGTTTAGATTAGTAAAGTTTATTTTAAGAATTTTTTTAGGATTCTGAGAGATTGAATGACTATATGTACATCTATAGTTTTTATATGTAGATTTAATTTTTTTCTTATTAGAATTATTGTGATTTTTTTTATTTTAATTTTAAAATTGTATGTGTCTTGTTTGAGAAAAATAAAAATTTAATAGGTGAGATAGAATAATAAAAAGATGTATAAAGGAATTGAGTTTGGAGTTTCTAAATTAGATGTGGGGGTTTTAAGTCTAGTCTCCTTTTCAGCCCATAAAGGGATAATATTACGTATAGTCTCCTTTTCAGCCTCAATTTTAATCTACACAAATTTTGATTTTTTTTAAATAGTATATTTCATCTAATGAGATACATGATTTTATAAAAAAATAAAACATATACTCCAATAAATTGTATGAATGCATTTATAGAAAATGTAAAAAAATTCTATCAAAGCATATATCTCGTTAACATTAGTGTATGCTCATGTGATTTTCTATCGACGCATATGTGATTGAAATTGAGGTCGGAAAAAACAATGTTAATAACACTCTTAAATTAGATGTGGACAAGCATGTAGATTTGAGGGGTATAAATACAGACATCCATAAACGGGTATTCCATTCGGTCTTATCGGATTGTTAAATTACTCCACTTTGGGTGGCTCCATTCACTCACCTTTGAACTGGGTGCATCTATATGGATATTTGAAAATAAGATTCATTCATGTATGGATAATTTGTACCCCCTAATAAAAAAAAACCCATTTCATTCCATACCAAAAAAAAAAAGAAATCATTTACACCCTCCTCCTCTCACATACAGGTACAAATATTTAGCATGAGATGTCAATTCTGGATATCAGTGAGGGCTTCAACATTGTAAATGTCGAGGGTTTCACAAACTGTCAACACTTCATGTGTCGATGCGCTCAATTAAAAAAATTATGTTTAATTCATCTTGACCAACTAATTAAGTGCATATGAAAGTCATTTCTCTCGACACACGAGTGCAGAACCTATCAGGTTTATATTCATATCAAAGTTGAAAGAAAAATCTATCACTTTCTATTTTAAGGTGTTTACCTGCAAACACCACTAATTTTAGACCATTCAAACATTCAAAGTACCTATGCAAACAGACAATTCAAATCATTAATGAAACCAAACACTACATTGGAACTATTTAATCATTCAACCATTCAAACCATAATGAAATCAAACACTACACTGTGCTGATGTTAAGCCACTAGATGAGACATCAACACCATTTTTGTCGACCATATAGTTGTCCATCGACATTCCATGCATCGAGCATCATTTATTGAATCAACTAATATCCACGCCAATCGGCCTCTCCTAGCTCTTTCTAGGGCCGTTGAGTTCTCTCCTCTATATACATCAACATCAGAGTCCTATTGTAATAGCCCGAACCTTCTTATGTTGGATTATGTTAATATTTACGTGTTTGAATTGTTGGATAGCATTTATTCTAAATTGGCTTACAATCTTTATTGTCCCTGAAGTCATGCATTTGGTTTGATTTTCATAAAGCATCTTCGAAATATATATAAGATTCGAAGTAAACATATGTTCATTTTTTAGTTACCTTTCACATAATACACTGGATAGAATTTGTTATTCTCTATTCGTTGAGCATCGTGGACATTTCGAGGGCCATGACGAGTGTTAGTGATATGATTGGCATTTTTCTGATTGATGCGATATTAGTACATCTATTCCTTAGCATGATGATGTGTTGGTTCATGTATTCATTCCTGGTTGGTTGGTGAGTTTTATCAGCAATATTATTTCCTTTTCCCTGTTAATAATTATTCAGTGATTCTATTTGTTTATTGAGATGTTTGAGTTGATATTCCATTCTATTTGAGTTTCATCATTTAGGTTATTCATGCGTAGAATGTTTGGGTTACTTATTAAGCATGTTTCACTCAATCAATTCTCTTTCTTCCTATTTTTGCAAAGTAGAGGCCAGGCTACTGGGCATTGGCTTTGGTTTTCTTTTGGTGCCACGTCCAGCTAGTGATCGACATATATTTTGATGTTATGGTTTGTACATGATTGTTATGATAGAGGCTAGTATAGCAAACCATGTCTATGTTATAATACTCTATATATATATGGATGATTGTATATGAGGAGTATTAGGTGCTCTGTTGATTGCTTAAACTTTTCTGGGTGTGTTTCGTCATGTTTGTAGTTGATTATATATATGACTGAGAAAATGTTGTATGAAAGTTGCACAGCAGAAGTTTTTGAGGCAGGTGGCATGCACGTAACATGGTGTTTTGGGCGCGGGTCATCACACATGTTCTCTGACCCCTCCGTCTCTATCTTCAGGAGGATCTCGCTTCGTACCTTGACGAGTCCATCAAGCTCCTTGACTTATACAACCAGCGTCGCTTCTTGATCTGGTTTGTCATGCATCTGCTCCCCTCCTCTTCTAACGCTGGCGAGGAGAAGTTCCACCGTGCGAGGGATTCAATCTCCGATTGGGAAAAGAAGAATTCTACACCTAGCGCTCCGTAGATTTGGTGCCACGTCACAAGATCTCAACTTAGGTCTGGTTGAATCCGATTTTTACATGGGTTGGGTTGGCCAAATCGGGTTTGGGTTCGGGTTGACTCACAAATCGGGTTGGGTTTGGGTTGGCCTCACTCACAACCCGACCCAACCCAAACCCGTAAACTAATAGTTAAAAAATAGTATCATGACCGTTTATTTTGTAGCTTCTAATCTGTGCAGTCTAAATTTTAGGTAAATCTAACTAATCTTATGGGTCGGGTCTTGGTTTATTTTAATTGCATATCATGTTAGAAAATAGGGTTGGGTCGGATTGGTTTATTTAATTATGGGTTGAGTTCGAGTTAGTCTAATTCGGGTTAAAAATCGAGTTAGGTTGGATTAGGATTGAGTAATTTGGAATTCGAGTTGGAATCAACTCGAATCTAACCCGCCCGAGTTACAACCCTACTAATCAACGGTGTCATTTACGTTGTCAAAGCCGTGTCGGTGCTTGTCACTAGAGTCCTCTTGGCCGCCCTTAACAGTGGATCTTTGGAAGATTGAGACAGAGAAAGATCGGTGATTAAACCCTAAAAAATTTTAGGGGGGGTGGGGTTGGCGCGCGCACAAGACAGTGTTTCTTTATGCACGGCTGCACCTATTTTTGAGTGGGGCAAATAGGGCCAACTTTTTCCACCGGGAGGGGGGTTTCAATACAAAGCAACGCGTAACAAAAAAAAGGTCAAAAAAGAAAAATGAGCATCTTAAGTTCGGGTTCCCAGTCAGCCCTCGTCTTCCTCCACCTCCACCGCTCATCACCGTCAAATCCCAACTCCCGCAGTCGAACCAGCGCATCTCCTCCGTCCGTGCGCTCTGCCTCCACCGCCTCCATCGAACCACCGATCCGCGCTCGTCTCGCCGTCTGTCACCGAGCCGGGGAAAGACTCATCCGCACTCGGGTCGTCTCGGAATCCGTCGCCGACTCTGAATCGGTGCCTGTGATCGTTGAACCAGACACAGAAGATATTGAACCTGGTGGATTCGGCGGCGACTCCAGCGGCAGTGAGGGTTCGGGTGGGGGTGGGGGTGGCGGCGGAGATCGGGAGGAGGGCGACGACGGAGAAAAGGGGAAGGAGAAGAAAGGGATGTCAATGTCTCAGAAGCTGACACTGGCCTATGCTGCCCTCGTAGGAAGTGAGGAAAACATTACTACTACTTAATTTTTTGGTTGCCTTGGTTTAATGGATCATTTTTTAATCTGAATGAACCAGATTGATTAGCTGAATGGAGTGACAGTTCTTAAGCTACCTTTGTCTGTATGTGTTAGATTTCACTCCGTTATAGGTACATTAACGATTCACAAGGAAGCATGATTTCCTTGTTGATTGTTATTCAGGCATGAAGAAACTTATTATGGAATGATGTGTTACGATGTTGTTCACAGCAGGGTAATAGATTTTCTTATTATTTTTCTTGAATATGAATTGCATCAGTGAATTTGGTGTACATATAAAGTCTATATTAAGCTTTGCTGGGAGTTTGGATTTCGCTGCACCTATCAAACATGCAAGCTTATCCTTGAGAGTGATTTGTGAAAGTCTACAAAAGTCTGTGAAAGTCCATGAGAGTGATTTGTGAAAGTCTGCAAAAGTCTGTGAAAGTCTATGAAAATCCATAAGAATCAATCTGTGAAAGTCTGCAAATGTCTGTAAAAGTCTGTGAAAGTCCATGAGAGTCAGTCTGTGAAAGTCTGCAAAAGTCTGTGAAAGTCCATGAGAGTAATTTGTGAAAGTCTGCAAAAGTCTGTGAAAGTCTATGAAAATCCATAAGAGTCAATCTGTGAAAGTCTGCAAAAGTCTGTAAAAGTCTGTGAAAGTCTACAAAAGTCCATCACTTGAATAATGTCCACAAAAATCCATCAAAGTCCGTATCGACTACCCCCCCTTAAACATCAGAGCAGAGTCAGTTTCCAGCATAAGTGATTCGAGAAAGGATACTTTGATTTATCTGTGGGTTGGTAATGCCTTCTGTCGGCCTTATCAGAGTTTCCTTCATAATTATTGACTGGCCAATGCATCATTAGGAATTTAGGATCACTCACAACCCATTTTTTTTCCTCCTAAGCCGTAGATCCCCCAATTAAAGTCTAAAAAGGTTCAGAAATAGTTGTACCAATTAATGGAGCAACAGATAAAACTTGCATCAAACTGAATGCTACGCTCCCATAAATTTAACTTTGGAAGTCCTTGTAAGCTTCTGATTGGAACTTTCATCTCAGAACATGACTTAATGTTTTCTTTTAAGTGCCCCACTCTACTCTGATATGATCTTCTTATCTCTGAATTTGTCAATGGAATCATCCCCCATACATGACAGTGCTCCATTCCCCAAACCATTGTTCAGATCCAACTTGATCTGAAACCTGTCTCGACCTCATTTGCAGAATGTGGAAAAGGTGTGAAGATTCTTGCTTGTTCCATTTAGTAATTACTAACTCATGGTGATTGAGTCGGTCCTTTTCCGTAATGTTTCATCTTATTTTAATAACTGCCTCCTCCCAGTCTTTCTAAGTTTTTTGCTGTACGAAGCATTTGAGGACACTTTGCAACTCTGCTGCTGTATGTGGCCAGATGTAACATATCACAGGATCTGGATGAAGGAAAGCAAAAAGATAGCAGAATATGTTTTTTTTTTCATGCGTACGAGCTTCTGGACTCTAGCTGATTGGTTGTTCACGTAAAAATTTACTGTTTACTTGAAAATTTGGATGACTTGAATGATGTGTTTTGAAATTGTGTTTCTTTACGTGGCCTTTAAGAACTTGCATCGCTTTTATGCTTCCAATGCAGCTCATATGCATCTTTTGTTTATAATGTGACAGTCGGCGGAGTTATGGGATTCATAAAAAGTGGTAGCCAGAAGTCATTGGTCGCTGGTGGCTCATCAGCTTTGCTCCTATACTTTGTTTATACACAGCTTCCAGTTAGAACAGCTTTTGCATCATCCTTGGGACTCGGTGAGATTATATCCATTCTTCCCTTTCAAACTATTGGTTATTATAGTAGTATGGATCTCATCACACACCTGCATGATATAGTACAGGATAAACCTTGCTCTCTACCCAAAATTTTCTGGTGCAGTTGTATTTATTTAAGGCCTGTGACCTCCCGTGTCCCGAGCCTTGATTGACAGGCATGTTTTGAAGCAAGATTTCTCTTGTTTCGTTCATCTTTTCTATGTTTTAGAATTACATATACACATCTTATTTGAAAGATATACGTGCTCCACATAATGGAAGGCCATAGGACTTCACGGTGGGGTTTCAGGGTTCAGGTGATGGCAGATCTGTGAAATACTAAATTTGAGTTAACCTTCACCTGGCCTTCCCTGCAAGGGGTTTCCTGATGTTTGTTACTGATATTAATCTTCCCACTAAAAAGATGATTTTAACTGCACATTGGGGCGTCCAATCTAACTTTGTCACTTGTCATCTCATGCAGGCCTTTCTGCTGCACTGTTGGTGGTGATGGGTTCTCGCTTCAAAAAATCCGGAAAGATATTTCCAGCAGGGATCGTGTCTGTTGTGTCGTTTGTGATGGCTGGTGGTTATCTCCATGGAATTATGAGGGGTCTGCATGCTTAATCTATAATCTTTTCATGGTTGCTGGCTCTTGTGTCTTGGGAATTTTTCCTGTACAATGAAACAGCAATGTACTTTTCCATTGGCAACTTATGCTGAGCATCGAACGCTTTATAGACAGATCTGAATGGTGACTACTTATCTACAGCATGGCCATGCTCCACTGCTTGCAATTAGTATGACCTATCTTACTGTGTTAATTGTTATTTTTTGTTGCCCAGGAGTGTATATGGATAGACTGCATGTAATGTTTGCTGTGGTATGTGTTTTAAGGGTTGATGAGGCTATTAGCTGATTTTGATGGTGAAAGGAACTGGCGTTCAGCCATTTTCACTGGGTAAATGAAGATTTGCCTTCTCATGAGTGAACTCCAATCGAGCAGATCAGTGGTATCCCTAACACCAATTTCATTTGATGATATGTTTAGATTTCGTTGGTAGTCCAGAGCTAGGTATATCACATTAACCTTTTTTCTGTTTCCTTAAATGAAAACAAAAGTCCAGATGCATTATTTAAGCATTGTATTGAATCCACAGCAAAGTCACAACAGCATACATTCAGAAGAGGAGTGTCAACTACCTTCTCATATGCATGTGAAGACACATGTTCCAAAAGCCACAAAAAAAAGTAAGAAACTAAAGATACATCTTTATTCAAGAATTCATATTTATTCAACAAACACATGGGTTCAAATAACAGTTGCATCAAAACGTGAAATGCTATCATGGAGACAAAACAGCAGCAAAAGTAAAATGCGCAAAAGCTGGGAACAATCATCTTACAACTCAAGGAGCTGTTTCACCTAACAATATATGCACCTCTAGAAGGCTCCCGCCTTTTTACTAGCTGTCAAGGGAAGTCAGCCATGTCTCAGTATTACAACAAACTATATTGCATCATATGTCCTGATGGTTTTATAGAGAATACATGGAACCACACCGATAATGATAACAGGTTAAGAACAGGTACTATCCATGGATTGTGAGTTTATTAATGGGTATGTGCCACTGATTAAGCTTCATGTAAGACGGGCAGTGACAGCAGGAGCGAAATTCTGGTGGGGTTTGGCGGCCTCAGATAAGCAGATCGCTGGAGTAGAAGCATCTCCACTCAGGCCACACTTCTCATCTGCCACTTTTGATGGAGAATATGGAGCTTTGCTCACCAATCTACAAGAAAAAGGATTATTTTTCATAGTCAAACAGAGAAGGATGGAGATTTCATACACACAAGTCAAGACAACACATTTATCAGCACAGTAGGTGATATTTTTGAGCTTTCAGTGATCCGGGTAATTCCAGACCTGTGTTGAGCTGGATCACAAATTTCTTGGTCCAAGCATTCGTTCAGGGCATGCAAGTTTCATGTCTCACCATACAGGATATGTTTGTTCATGCATGAACTGTTAAGACTATCATATTGCCTGACAATTTAAACATGGACTGGACTGTACAATGACATGGAGGGATCAATGTTAAGAAGCTACAGTTTCTGCTAGATATTTGCTTCAAACGCATAAGCCTTTGATATCTAGTCTAGAGAAGTATAGCATAACTGAAGAGGTCAAATCAGAGAATCATATCTGATTTAAGCACCAATCAGAAAAAGCAGATTTGAGTGGCCCTCACTATTTAATTGATGAAGCTCTTGGAGCACAAAAAAAATGTGCAAACTTTACAACTTTAACATGCCAAACAGGCTAGCACTGAATATCATCTTAGATATAAAATGAAGTGACATCAGTGCACCCGGTGATTGCTCCTGGACCTACACCATGACAAGAGCTAGGAAACAAATGTATCAATTCTTATATGGTGGGCCTTTCTTCCATTAGCAATAGTTAAGTTCAACTGTATAAGTGAGAAGAGGGAAACAAATAGACAAAGCAAGTGAGGTGAAAAAAAAGGGGGGACACTTAGAAGAGCAAAATGAAGTGCCTGAATGACTTTCAAAGTAAGGAGCACCTTTACATTGCCTAACTGCATAATTATGCGATTTAATATGCTATTGATGAAGATTCAGTCAGTAAGATTGGTTTCAATATAAATGTAAAAACCAAATATATAAACACGCGCAAGAACACAATAATTGTGAGACAATTGGTTAAATGGGGTAGAAAGTCTAGAGAATAAGAAGGACCTATCGCGACGCTTCTCCAAGAAGCGCTGCAGGGACTGCCTCTTAGCAATTGGAAGCTCAGCAATGACAGGAGGGGCGGCTGCCGCAACTCTTGAAGAGCTCTGCAGTGCTGTGGATCTTGTCAGCACCGGCAACCCCTCTGTCGCGGCCAAGGCTGATGCGGTCTTCGCATTCTTAGCATTTGAAGTCGACCCGGATGCAGCAGCTTCTGCTATGAGCATCAATGCCTGTGCCTGTTCACAAACACACACAAGTGTATGAAAAAAACAGGGGTGTTGAGAGAGTGGGAGAGAAAGAGAGGGGACCTTCTCCGGGGGAACAGAGTTGTAGACACGAACAGAGCCCCCATAGAAGATTGTGAGCTGTTGAGGGGGGGCCAGGGGTGGCGACGAGGAGTTCATGTTAGGCCTGCACATGATATAACCAACAAAAAGAAAATAAGGGAACAAGAATTGCCAGTGTAACGAAATCTTATAAGGGATGCATACCTGAAGTTTTTATGGTCGGATTCTTCAGCAGCTTTCTCCCCATCTTGTTGCTGCATCATCCCGGTCTTTCCCATCAAATCCATCTCTCTCTCTCTCTCAAACAAACCTCAAGAAGGAGAAGTGGTAGAAGAAGAAGTAAGAACATAAGAAACTAATTTGAGTGGAGACTGGAATGACTTGTTGTTCCCTTTCTATTCGGGGCTGTTTGGCTAGAGGAATAAGGGTGGTGGAATAGGGAGGAATAGAGGAGATTAAGGAGAAAAAAAAAAGTGTTTGAATAGAGAGAATAAGAAGATATAGCTATGAAGAATTATGTGAGAATAAGCTGGTATTTATATTTTAAGTCTCCCCGTGAATTTATGTTATTCCTCAACTGGTATAAGAGGACCCACCTATCAAATCACAAATCACCTATCATTACCTTTTATACATCAATGAGATTCACATGTCAAATCAATTTTTTACACCTTATTCACATTTTATTTCTCATCAATCAAACATTCCAACCTTTATTATTACGTTTTTAATCAAGAATAACTAAAAACACAATAAAAAATAAAATTACTTATTTCATTAATAAAATTAATAATTTATGAAATATATATAAACTTTAAAATAATTTATGTCTCTGTCCAAACGGGTTCTTCAGATTTTCTGGAACTGGAGCTCAATTGAAGGAATGAAAGAGCACGTTTAAATGGAGCTTGAATCATCATATCACATTCACATAGAGTAGGTGTAACCATAAATAAACAAACATTTATTAACCTTCGTTTGATGAAGTGGACGCGACGCATCACCCGCCCTCTTCTGTTTATCCCTTTCTCTTCTCGTTTTTTGTCACGTGTTGTTTTGCCCCCTCCCTTTTTTTAAGTTGACGCACCAAACAGCGTTGGGAGCGTTTCAAGCTAAGCCTATCAATCGATTGGGTCCAGACCCGGATTTGACCCGGACTTAATTATACGTGTAATATATCTGATTTTATTTAGACTTGACCTGAGTTGGATTTAACCCGACGGACCTGAACAAACAAACGGATCGGGTCCGGATCCACTTCACCCCGACCCGTTAGACCCGATTGTTTTATTAAAATATGCTCATATATTATAAGACCATTAGTATTAGTTGATACATAATTTTATTTCTTACTTAACTTATTTTTGTATCTACAAGTTCATAAATAATAATCATAACAAACCCATAAATCATAAGTCATAATCATAATCATAACATTTTTTTGTTGTGTTGATGTTGCAACTTACAAGAACTTGATTGTTTAATATGTAATAAACTTAGTAATGTATTGTAGTCGGTTTGTTTTGGACAATTAACTTATTAGCTTTTTGAATTTGTATGATTAATTAGTTTGTTGCATGATTTATGTTTATTATTTAGGTTAATATGTTAGTGTTTATTGTTTTGAATGTTGTTTAGGTTAATATTGTTTTGAATGTTTGTATAATTAGTTATGTTTATTATTTAGATTAATATATTTTTTTATGTTAGTGATTATTGTTTTGGATGTTGTTTAATAATTCATTTACTTCTTTTGAATTGTATAAAATTATATTCAAACATAGTCTCATTAATAATAATGTTTTATTACAAAAAATTTCAAATAGAATGATAAGGCAAACAAATACATGAGCTCTTCTTATTTTTTTATTTTTTTTTACCAACCATCTAGGTCGGGTTGGAGCGGGACCCGACCCGGGTCCGACGGGTCCAGGTCCGTGTCCACATTTCCCGGACCCGAACCTGCCGAGTCTTGCCACGGGTTGGGTCCGGGTCCACCCCGACCCGTGTAATTTAGGTAAGATTTGGGTGTAACTAAAATACAAAATTCAATTAGATTTTAAAATTCAAAATTTGAAATACATGAATTTTAGTGTAACCATTGAAAATTAGTAACTGATTAGAGAAAAAAGGGGATTTTGGTTAATGTGACATATTTTTAATGAATGAGAGATTTGTATTTTATCATTTTATCAACAAGTCAACCAACGAGATGATGACACCTCATGAGACTTAAGAATGTAGCTTATATTTTAAGGTCTGAGTATCATGACTCAAAAACGGCGTGATAGACAAACTCATTGATTTTTATTTTTTTTTTACAAAAAAAAAAAGTAAAAAAAGTTGGTGTCCATGGTGATTGATCTTTTGACATCCTCTACTCATGAAAAGTTATAATTGCAAAACTAGACTTCCTGTCACATGGTTTACTTGTGAAGAGTTTCAAAATGCATGCGTCATCGCTTATCATATTTGATTGTTCAGGGGTGTTCATCGCAATTTCGTCTCACGATCTTCAAATGTTGTCCAGCTATCATACCACATACTTGTATTGACGATGATTTAAGAGTGTAATATTGATGATGACTGTTTTATAAAATATAGATAAAATCTAATAATGATGATGTATTTAAGTTGATCTATTTGGTAACAGCTTTTAACTTTTAAATGATGATGTATTTGAATTGATGTGACCTCAAAAGCTAAAAGCTGCTTTTGAAAACTGTTACCAAACATGGCCTAAGTTGCGCCAGTGCTCTTGGTTTGTGTTGGATGATCTCACATATAAAAAAAAAATGTGTCAATTTCAAGGGACCTGATCCAGTCTGGACTGGATCTGATCAGTTCGATCAGTATCGAACTGGACGACGTGATAATAGAACTGCACAATTTATAAATCGAACTACATAATCAATTATTGGATTTATATTTCACTATCTTATTGGATCCAATTAGCTATTGAAAAAAATATGAATTCCTAAGCATCTTCAGTATCCAATAGGAGAGTGAAATATATACCCAACAATTGGTTCTACAGTTCGATTTTCACATCGTCCAGTTCGATACTGACCGAACTGACCAAATCCAGTCTCCAATTTTAAATTCTCATTACTTATCTCAAATTTGGGTCCGGATTCCATCAGTGCCCAAATACATCAGTTCTATCAGTATCCATTCAAAACTTGACATCTGTATGGGACAGCCACACATGTAAAAAGAACATTTACAAAATTTAAAAAAATAAAATTATATTTTTCATTAAGCAAGACAGATGAGTGGATATGTTAAAATTTCAAAAAAAAAAAAAAAAAGAAAAGTGTTTTTTTTTAATATCAAAATGCATAATAAATCCTAGAATTTGGGGCCTCAATGGGAAGGTGCCAGGGGATTCTAAGTGAAAAAAAATTGAAATACTCATTAATCAAACTGAATAATATATAAATCAAACTGAACTATTTATTAATTGAATTGAACAATGCGTGAATACAATTGAAGCATTTATTAATCAAACTGAAGTTCGATTCTTTCATTGTTCGCTTTGATTAATAGGTAGTTCGGTTTCATTCATGCATTGTTCAGTTCAGTTAATAAGTAATTCGGTTCTACTAAAATAATGTTTAGTTTGATTTATACATTATGCAATTTGATTAATGGGTACTGAAGTTTGATTCATAAGCACATTTTCCATTCATTAATTGTTTTGTTTAATTAACATATACTTTTGTTATTTTTCAATTCAAATAAGAGGCACATTAAATTTATTCATTGTTCAATGTAATTAATGAATATAATAGTTTGATTCATTCATTTTTTTAGTAAATTGTTCAGAAGCCCCTTGACCAACAGTTTAGCTTTTTTTTCAATCTTTGAATTTTTTTTTATTTTTTCTTTACCCCTGCAGTGTTGTTTTATTTTTTTTACCCCTAACATTTCATAATACCTCAAAAACCTCTCATAGACAAAGTTACATATTACAGAAATATAATATTATATATACATAAATTATACACATAATTACAGATATTTAATAGTTATCTACAAAAAGTGATTCACCCTTCATTTTTTTAGTTTAATTCATAAGTATTTCAATTTAATTCATTCATCATTCAACTCAATTAACAAATATTTCAGGTTGATTCATGTATTATTCATTTTGATTGTTTATGACTTACAAGTCGAAATGCATAACATGTGATTGTTTATGATGTATTGGAAGTTTTAACGAGACAAAAAAGATATTATGATCATGTTATTAAATATGTGCAAGTCAAATCCATCACTTGAAACAATTAATAATAAGACAATAACATACTGCTTAAAATATGTAGAATCAGATATTTTAGTCTTATTTGGAGGTAGAGATTTTTTCAATCCCTAAATCCTAATCAATCTACAATCCCTTAGTCATCACCGCCTAAATAATTTGTGGTCAAGGAAAAAAAAGGAAAAAAAAATAAAAATAAAAGAGGGTGTGAGGGGAAAAATAAAATCCGGTCCCTTTATCAGAGTCCCACTGTCTCTCTCAATCATTCATGTTCATGTGGGAGAGGGTGTCAGTGGAAAAATAAAAGGAAAAAAAAAAATGCGTTAATCGACGGTGGATTTCTGTTTCACACCCATTTTTTTCAGCCATCTATTTATTACTGACCGGACTGATATACATGGAAACTGATGGGAATTGGACTCCTCAAATTTATAGACATGATTTCTAAATAGTAGAATGTTTCTGAAACTGAAAATTGAATATTTCTAATAGAATATTTCTGAACCAAACACAATGTTTGGTTCCAGGGCACGGCTATCCCCACCAAGGGTTTTTCTTACCCCACTAATCGGAAGAAAAAAAATCGGTGTTTTATCTTTTCCCACCGATCCAGCCAGGTCGACCAGATTTGGTTCCCACTTCAGGTTTTGGACGACCGGACTTGGTCGCCATTTCAGATTTTGGGCGACCGGACTTGGTCGTCATTTCAGGTTTCGGACGACCGAACTTGGTCGAACAGGAGATAAATAATTTTTTTCTTGGAAACATAATCCCATGACGTATATCTTCCTTGAATCCTTCATACCACTCCAAGTCTGAGTTGTAATGTAAGGAGAATCAATTATTATTCTTAAATGTAGAATATAAGAACAATTTTTTTTACATAAGTGACGGACTAATTTTCAAAAGCCAAATATATAATGTGTTTGGATCAACTGATAGGTTTTTTTTGTTTTCAAACCAAGAATCCTCTTAACTACGAATTCACACGAAGCTTAAAAATGATATATATTTGTCTAATAAGATATTTTTCTATAAAAATTTGAATTAATTGAAAGTATACCTACTTACATTTTTTTCGACCTCTTAGCTGTTGTTTGGATCAAAGAATAAATGTAGAATATGATGGATAAACCCAAAAATTTATTTGTTTACAAAAAATAGGTAGATATAGTTTTGAACCATGTTCGACCAATTACAGTCGCCCAAAGCCTGAAATTGCGACCAATTACTGTCGCCCAAAACCTGAAATGGCGACCAAGTCCAGTCGCCCAAAATCTGAAATGGCAACCAATTTCGGTCGATCTGGATTGGTGGGAACAGCCAAACACCGTTTTTTTTTTTTTTTTGATTGGTGGGGTAAGAAAAACGATTGGTGGGGATAGACGCGCCCTTGGTTCCAAGGAACTGATGGAAAAGCAAATGATGCTCATATACAGTGTTCTTGCTACACCAACGATGACTGTAAATACATTCTAGTCATGTACACCATGAATGATACAACTGTGTTGTTGCACACAATTATATATGAAAAATAAAAAATGAAAATAAAAAATGTTGAAAAGTAAATCAATTTTTATTTAATTAATTTTTATGTGTTTTAACTTTGAAATAAAATATCCATATTTTTTTAAGTTGAAAATTTAAACCAAAAAAATAAGGTTTGGCTCTACTGTGGATACATTATTTGATATCCTCGATCGGGTGTTGAACAAACATGTTTTTATTGACTAAAAAGAGGAAAATGACGCTCTATTGTAGGCCACATCAAGATATTTTTTATTTTTATATTTTTTTAAAATTATACATTTTAAATAAAATACATGTTATTATATGAAATGAAGTATATTTTAAGATGCATGAATATATTTAAAAAAAAAAAAATAGAATTGCAAAACGGGTCTAAAAAGAATGATTATCCCTCGTGTATCCACGTTACATGGCCACCCATCTGATGGGTCTGGCAGAGGATAGGCCCAAAATGTGTAGTGGCCCACCACAGGCCCAAAGAGCGTGCCCGCAAGTCCCACTTCAACCTGAACAGGGAGCCGCCGACTCCTCCTCCTCCTCCTCGCCTTGGCACTCGTGAGGGGCGAGAGAGAGAGAGAGAGAGAGAGGTCTCGTTTAAACAGCTCCAACGATGGAGGGGGTCGTCGAAGGTTCCAGCCTGGCTTCTTGGCTCGGGGCGCTTCTGATCGGCGCCGGGTGTTTTGCCCTCGGCTATCTCTTCTCCGTCCGTCACAGGTTCTCCCTCCTCTTCTTCTCGAAACCAAAGCCAACCCCTACAACAAACCCTGGCAAAAACAAGAAACCCCCACTCGAGATCGAAGCCCTCGCCCAGATCCTCCACGACTTCAAAATGGTCAGACAAATATTAATATTCCATCTATTTGTGTCCCTCCCTTTAGTCGTTGATTCTCTGCTGTTACATGGATTGAATCATATTAACGTCGACAATAAAAATATATAAAGGTGTTGGTTGTGAGGAACGACTTGAAGATGGGGAAGGGGAAGATTGCTGCCCAATGCAGGTTTCGCCTCCTCTTTTTCTTTCATTCATTGCTTCGGATTTATCCTCTTCAAGCACTTGCAAGGTTTACTTCAAAACACTGATTTAAAATATGTGTTTCTGGCCAGAACATACCAACTTTGGTTTTGTTCAAATATTAGGTTTTTCTTCTGCCGGAATTTTTTTTTTTTTTTTCAAAACAGAGAAGAATCACAATAAGATGAACCTGAGTTATGGAAATTTTAATCCAGATCTTGGTTGGTGATTGCACTTTATTACGCCAATACTTGCTGGGTGTCCATTAACACAACCCGTGTATACACAAAATTTAGTGACAAATACTACTGTTGTCCTTCGGAGTGGGGATGAATGTTTTTTGTTGACCGATCTTCTTTCCAATGTTCTTGATCATGATTTTCTTTTTTGAGTTTTTGGATCCACGATGATTGTAAAATTATATTACTACTATTCTAAAGGTCAGTAAATGATTAAAAATAGAATGATTTTTCTTGACATCGTTTCTTTGCTCTTTGTTTGCCAGTCATGCAACTCTGGGTTTGTACAAAAAGCTCTTCAACAGAGCACCGAAGGCTTTGAGTAGGTATGTTTTGCTTTTTTTTTTTTTTACTGCAAATTCAGTATGTCCTACCTTTTTTGGATAAATTGCTCAACACAGCCCTACTTTGAAATCAGAATCATTGCTTAACATGTATCTAGGATTAATGTTTGTGATTTTTTTTTTTCTGTTTTCAGGTGGGAGATGTGTGGACAAGTTAAGGTGGTTGTGAAAATTGAGAGTGAAGAAGAATTGCTTGTTTTACAGGTAAGTGCAACTATTGCAGATGAACTAATATTCCATACCAAAACTTAATCAATTTATTAATCATGAAAAAAAATTAAAACTGTCGTTGTCTGCATCTCAAAGTTTGTTGTCGAAGATGGTTCTTAAACATTTTGTAGGGAATTTATTTCACTTTTTATTGAGAATTCTTACTGACTTCAGCATGAGTTTTTGGTGAGATAATAGTTTTACTTGCATGTGATTTTCATAATACCTGTGTAATTTTTATGTTAGTCATTTTTAAATATATTGTTTACTTTATTTCCTCAATTGTTTTCATTATGGATGCATATGGCTTGTCTCAGGAAAGAGCCAATTCCTTAAAATTACCAACCCATGTCACGGTTGATGCTGGAAGAACACAGATTGCGCCTAGTGAGTTTCATAAACCTTGTTCCATATAACTTTTATTTAAAATTTAAAGATATAGGTTGTTTTTTCTACATTGGATGTTAATTTACTAATGGCTTTTGATCGGTGTCACCATAGTTATTAATCATTTTGTTAAATTCTTCTTTGAATTCTATTTCTAATCTGTGATCATCTCAATTGCTACAGATTCAAGGACTGTGATGGCCATCCTAGGTAAGTAGTTCTCTTATTGAACTGCTACATGAATTTGTGTTTGATACCCCCACCAAGAATTCCATTTGTTCAAATGTTCAATTCTTATGACCATTTATAATTTCTGTTTTTGTGCAAGACTGGGGTTTGGATTGCCTTATGGATATAATTAGCAGAAATGCATGCAAGGTGGTTGCTCTATTTTGCATGTCATGGTCTAAAATTGTAGAACCCCAAGCCTTGACTCGTTCTTATTCTTTATCCATCTCATTCTTACTTACTGCTTCTACCAGTAGTTGAATAATAAATAGTGCCATCTCCTTCCCCAGAAAGAGAAGAATCGTAAATTTTATCTAGACATCTAGTTGATTGAAACTGCATATTTACCTGAAAAAAGAGGTGTTGACATGTTTCCATTTATTCCCTGTTTTTCAATATGTAATAACAACCTTTAAAGCATATTGTAATTGATATTAATATATTTTGGAGAGAAAATATTGATTCCCAGTTTAAATGTTTTTTCTATCATTATGACAAATTAATTGAAAGAACATTGAAGTAAAAGAGTTACGTTGGATCAATGAGAATTAGATGGAGCAAGGAAGTATTTCAGTACACAAAACCTCATGAAATATTATTTGGCTGGTTTGATCACGTGTATCAATGCATGGCTGGATACTGCTTAAAAATGCAGTAGTTCAGGGCTGATGTTATTAAGGAGGAGGTATTACGTCCTACAGAGGTTGGACTCATTAATTATTAAGGATTTTAATGATCTTAAAGCTCAGTGATGGTTGACGTTGGATTAGATCTATCACAAGAACTGGACCCATGAAGCTTAACCAATTATGTGATTGATGAAAAAAGAAATTGATGTATTCACACCTTTAATTGAGATTATGCTATGCTCAAAATTGCAATAATTTAAATGCACAAGCTTCATCAAAAACATGTGTAGGTGTTGCTGCCATCTCATCAACCAGTTAAAGAGACGAAGCTTTTTAACCTTCATATTGGCATATCAACGCAACTTTCTGAGATCTCTGTGACAAATCTAAAGAAAGAGGCAGCCACAATGCCTCATAGTGGTTTCTGAGGTTCTAGTACGTTAATTGGGAAGAATAAATTTACAGTAGATATTACCATTTTTTTTCTTTTGGTGGCAGCATTATTTGTTGTCACTTATTTAGTTGAAATTGACAAATTTGGTGTTCAATTCTCTGACTATTACATGGAGAGGAAACTGACTAGCTTACTACCTAATTGAGTCATCTTGTTCTGCCAACCAATGCCTTCCACCCATGGCCACATACTGTTTGAATAGTTTGCTTTTTTTATTGGATACAGTCATGCATTGCTTTAATTGTCCCGGCAAAAAAAATTGCTTTCCAGGAGCAAGCAGGATGGATCAGTGTGTTTGATTTAGATTATAATATATTGACATGGTACATTTTTTTTTTCTCTAAGTTACGGACATGGTACATTGAGAATCCTGTCTCCCCTGAAAATGGTGAAACTGCCTACATGGTTTTTCTTTATAGAAATCTTTCAGTTTTGCCTAAAATCCTTTGTCAGCTGATGGGTTTTTCGTATGATGCCTGAGCAGGCCCAGCGGATGTTGTGGATGATGTGACAGGAGGATTGAAGCTATTGTAGTGATAATGATGATGATGATAATATCTTGCTTGTTTCGATGGCCTGGCAACCTATGCATGCCCAGACCAGAGTGATCATTGTATTTGAAACTGAAAGTATTCATGTATCTTGTTGCCCTGTGAATCTGTCCACGGTGAATCATTGAGGTTGATGGCGATCGGCGACAAAAAAATCTCAACCTTGTAACACTGGAAAGCAAGATTTTCTCTTTTCTGTTTAATCTTTGATTTGGACAAAAATTTAAAGTCAATCTCTTGTTAGTATGGGTGATATGGTTGATGATTATCTTCAAGGGTGCTACTCTGTATGAGAATATATGGGAACCAATTGTGTGGATTAGGGTTGTTTTTGTGCGGGTGCAATTTGGGTTATATATTCAGGTGACATTAATTGAGGATAAAAGTGTAGTTCCTTGGAGTCAGGCCGAGGGCTCCATTAGGTGCCTCCTCAACAGGTTTGGCCTTTGTGTTTCTGCTGTTATGCTTTTTTTTCTAATGCTCTGGGCATTCTATTCAATCTTAATTGATATATAAAATGTGGCCGGATGCCTACCGTGTCACAAAGAATCACAAAGGAAAACTATTCAATAACTAAAGTTTAAACTAATTTGATGACTTGTTTTCACGAGAGCATGTTTTGTTCAAAGAATGCTTGAAGTAGAACTATACAATTTTTTTTTTATTCATAAAAAAAACTTTTTATCTAAATGTCCTATTCGGGGTCTCCATTATACAAAATAAAATACTGATTTAATGACTAAAGAAATTGATCAGGCCATCCTATTATTATTTTTTTGGTATGATTATTATCACTCCCATGATTACTGCACATTACTCTGAATCATC
The DNA here is from genome assembly GCA_030737835.1 of Acorus gramineus. NCBI lineage: Eukaryota > Viridiplantae > Streptophyta > Magnoliopsida > Acorales > Acoraceae > Acorus > Acorus gramineus. Next base: position 8,000,945 of record CM060855.1, on the reverse strand, counting down.
AAATTCATCAATAGATCATTTATAAAATAAATCAAGTTTTTACATGTATTGTAATGTTTTTGGATGATTTTATTCAAATTTAAATTTGAATACGCATTTGTACTTATGATTGAAGATGCTCTACATCTAAAATCACTTTCATGATATTATGTTTCCTAAAAGTTTTTCAAAAATTCCTTTTCAAGTGAATTTATTTTTAAACTCATTTTTGCCCCTAACAAAAGTCGTAACGGTTGAGATTAGTCTTGGATATGACCGTCTCCAGCCCTTAATTTGATAAAAAAAAAATAATAACTTCGTTTGGAGAGGATTTTGAGGAATTTTTAAAGGGATCCGAATAAAACTCGATTCCACTTTCTCTCTCTTTAATTTTGCTCGATCTATCTCTCTTATTCCGAGTCTCTAGAAAGGGGAAAGGGAGAATGTCGTCTTCGTCTTCGTCTTCGTCGGAGCCACCACCGTTTCAGGAGGCCCCGCGATGCGATGTTTGCAATTGCAGCTTCAATACCTTCAGGCGACGGGTCCCTCTCTCCTTTATATGTCATTTTTTTTTAATTTAAATTTATGTAAAGCAGGATCCGATGTTGTTTTGTTCATATTCATTTCCTGTTCTTCATTGACTCTTTCATCTGATAATTTATTTCTATACGTTTTGATCCAACAAGTTGACAACGATTTTCTGGAGTACGATTAATTTCTGCAGTCCGATTAAATATAAAAAACACTGTTTTTTTTTGTTAGGATTGACGGATGACTGTACCGTGGTTTAGCTAAATTGAATATCTAGGTCTTTGTCATCTACATCTTCCTTTATCAATCATGGATCATCATTTTCACGTTTATTATAATTATAGCTGTTTGTTGTACACTTGGATTCCTTCATCAATGGTGCAAAAAGAATTCAATGTATCTCACTAGATCCCTAATTACTATTCTGTTCATATATCAAAGTCTTATAGTGTGGTTATTGTCTCATGTCTGGCATTGAGATTTATTTATATTCTATCATGTTATGTATGTGATTCTAATTCTCATAAGATAATTATAGGTAAAAAAAACACCTTTTGGCAATCATTTGAATGGTTCAGTAAGTGATGGGGCACTGGCTACTAGTTCTATTTTTTTTAACCAACTCATATACCTCACATCTCAATTTTAGTGGTGAATTCTATGCATTCCAAATTTACTCTATGTTGAATTCGTTCTTTCAAAAGAAAAAAAAAACTACGTTGAATCCTAAAGCAGGCTTCATCTTTATGCAGCATCATTGTCGATGTTGTGGAAGGACTTTGTGTAATGAGCACTCATCAAATCAAATGGTATTTTTTATTCTTTCTCCATTTTACTTGAATATGACATTTTATCTGAACGAAATCAATAACACTTTCAAGACAATCTGTTTCATGACATTCAGGCACTACCACAATTTGGCATTCTTACAAATGTCAGAGTATGTTATGATTGTTTTAACAATTCTTCTCGGTAAGCTCTTTTTTTCTTTCTTTCTTTCATTCTTGCATGCCAATTGAGATAGTGAAAGAATCATTCTATCTGTTTTAATGAATTATATGTTCTGAACTCAGAGATTGAAATTGAAGTAAACTAGTAATGTGTTCTGAACTTATAATAGAAGTGTCTTGCTTGGAGCTAAACTGTTCAGGATAACAGGACAAAATTCTGGGTTTGAGTCCTGAGTTTGGCCACTTTGTGTAAAGAAAATAAAAGGTTAGGACTATATAAAATCCCTCCCCCCTGGAACCTCGATATATGGGGGAGCATTTTGGGTGATGGTCTTTTTTGAAAATATATTAAACCAGGAATTATTGATAAATAAATTCTAGAGAGCGTCCACAAGAACCAAACATGTGGCAGCCACATTTATACATGGAAACTTCAAACTGTCACTGTTGGAAGGCTTCAATGGTTGCAAATGAAATATGGGATAACTAAATGCATGGAGAGACAATTATTTGATCTTGAATGCTGTTTTCAATTAATGGGAGTTCCACCATCAATCTGACAATTTAAATGGTGAATGCATAAAAGAAAGTCTCCTTGCCATTAAGGCTGAAAGCAAAGGTAAAAAAGAAAGCAAGGCACAGGAGTTTGCTGGTGTATTAATTTTTTTTTTTTTGGTTGATGAAATCAAAAGACAAGCCAAAAAAAGAAAAGTAAATTTGAACGACTCTGCTGGGGAATGAGCCTGCTTGTGCATTAATTAATTGACCCGCCTTTCACTGCTGTTTCTTTTCTCTTCCATTATTTTTCTCTGTTTCTTACCCATGCTACAACTTTATTCTAACAAGCCCCAGATCTGAAAAAGAAGTTCCACAGACCTCTTCCATCTCTGCTACTACAGAGACTTTTTCAAGAATGGCTATGAATGAGAATGCTGATGAAAAAACTGAATCAAATGTAGAAACTCCCATCTCTAGTGTTCCAGAGTGCAAGTGTGGAATGCCTTTGTGCATATGTGAAGCTCCAACGGCAGCTCCAGTTCCCTTGCAGGTAAACAACTATCTAGTGACTAAATGGTTGTCTGCTTCTCCTGTATCCTCATTAGGTTTCCACCTATTTGATGCAGTTGCAAAGTTCTGTTACCTCAACAGTGCGATCTAATCAAAGACCGAAGAGGACTAGTGGTACACAGCAAGCAGGGGAATCCAAAGCAAAGAGCGCTTCAGTGTCAACTAGCAAACCCAGGTCTCGTACTCTTTTTTTTTTTTTAATATGATCGACTTTTTGACACAAGCAAAATGTGATTATCTTATGTCTTTGTTTTAAATATAAATGGGTTGATTTATATCTTGTCCACCATTTTTTGTTGCTTTTAAAGAAAGGGTGCCAAAGGAAAAGCTGTATGGCTATTTCAATGGATTTTCTTTGTGGATCGCTTACTTGTTTTTCTTTTTTTTTTGCTTGGTGTGGATCATTTACTTATCAACATTGAAGTTATTAAAGAATGAAAAGTTCATTAGAATAACTTGATTATCACTCTGCAGTTTGTTTTTCAATCTTGGTCAAGAAACCAATGGTAGTGTACAGAAATCTCAGATCGAATATGAGGTCAATGGCGAGGTATGAATAAATTTCTGGAATGAATAGGAAAATGTGGGTTTTGTTTGTCTTCAGAGTTAGTTCTCTGATACTTTTTTTCACTGATTGAAGTTATTCCTCTCTACAGGGTGCTAGAGAAGCCATTAAAAACCAAGATATGGCCGCCTTGAAAAAACTTTTGAATGAGGTACATAGCTTTTTTGTTGGGTCATTTTTGCTTATTAATGAGGTACATTTCTTTTCTAGTGGGTCTTTTTGCTGATTATCTGTGTGATACTGACTGTTCACAATTTGCAGGGAGTGGATGCGAATTTCTGTGATAAACAAGGTCTTTCTTTGCTACATTTGGTATGATCACATTTTAATGTATTGTTACTTTGTGTGTTTTTAAGATGCCACTTTAGTTTATATTCCTTTAAGTTTTTTTTCTTATATTTTTAGAGGGACAGTGGTGCCCCTATTTTATTAAACTGTAAATTACTCTATTGACCATAAGGTGGATGAAAATGAGGTACTTAGCTTTTTCTATGGGAATTGAGCTTTGGGAAAGTCGGCTGACACCCCCCTCTACGTAAAGGATGACCAAGGATCAAATCCTAGATCCACTAGAAAAAGTCAAGTTGGGAACATCGGGAATGTCCTTAACCATATCCCAATACTGACAAAAGCCTCACTCAACTTTCTCTGAGATTTTGCTGTGAATTCTGCTGCAGAAATAAACATATTATATAACCATTTTTGCCCATTGTTTAAGAGACATAGGCATAGTTTGACAACTTGTTTAGAAGTACTTCTATAAGAAATTTCTTCTGAATGAAGTTACTTTTAAAGAAAGAGCTTCTTTTTTCTAAAGTAGAAGTTGTTTGGGAACACATATTGATGAATGTTTTCAAAAAGTACTTTTGCAATTGAAATCACAATGAATTGTCTAAAATACCATTGCCCATATTATACAATTATCTGAATAGATCAATATAAATAAATAAATATAATCAACTATATAGATCTTAAATACTAACAAACTTTTTCTAACCACAATTGATTACAATATCAAACTAACAAATCTTAACAATTAAAATACTAACAAACTTTTTTTTTGTGAACAAAAGGTAAATATTACTAACAAATTTATTCTAACAATTAAAAGATACTAACAAAATTATTCAAATTTAAAATAGAAAAGAACCTAAACTAACAAATCTAAAATAGATCCTAGATTTGTCCTACATCACCTAATGAGATAGGTGAGAAAATTTATTTTATATAGTACCTAAAACCTATGTTTAGTTCGAGAATAGGGTTAGAATAAATGGAAACAAATAGGAATAGCTTCAAAATGGGTGTTTGGAAAGCTGGAATAAATGAGAATTTGTATGCCAGGATTAACTTGTATAAAGTGGTATATGGATTCCAATCAATCTTTAGAATTAAGTTATTCCAACCAAACAAAAAATCATTTTATTCTTATTTATACTAGAATAGACATAAATCTCATAATAACTTAATTCTAACCAAACATGGGCAAAGGGTTTTTTGAGAAGTTATAAAATTTCATAAGGGCATTTTTGTCAAAATATTAACTTTTTTTAACTTATGTAGAAGTGAAAAAACTTCTTCTACAGAAAGAGTTATTTTCTCCTTCTGCAGAAGAAGAAGTGGTAGTTACCGTGTTCCCAAATGCTATCACTTCTCCTTCTGTAGAATGTCGTTTAGAAGTATTTCTGAGCAGTTGCCAAACGCACCCGTAGATGGTAAGAATTTGAATACTGGATAACTTTTGAAAATACTTGTCTTTAATTAATCAAGATATTTGTGTTAGATGGGGTATGGATGGACCTGGAGAATGGGAATGGTTTTGTGATGGAGGCATGGAGCAGGGCCTTGTGTTTGTTTTGAGAATAGTCAGTAAGTATGATGCCTAGCTGTTCTGGTTTTGGGTCCTTTCTTCACAGAGATGTTTCGTCTCCTTTTGGTTTAACTGTATTTTAGCTGGAGGTTTGGCATTAATGCCCCCTCCATGTATGGATCGCTCTGTTTTTTATCAATGAAATTACAGGCGTTATACTCTCACCTTTAAAAAAATAATTGGGATTTCTTTTTTCAATGTTGGTGCTTATTATGCCTAACATATTCGTAACTGTGAAGTCAAATAACTGTTATAGTTACCCATATGGATTAATTTACAATTTTTAACTCATTCCGAATGTTGGTTTTAGATTCCATGGTTGGTGGGCATGAGAGCAGATACCAAACATGGTGTACTTTTTATATTCTTCTGTGCTGATGTTAATCATCTAACCTGGTTAATACAGGCCGCTGTCTTTAATCAGACAGAAATTGCATTTGTTCTTATGGACCATGGTGCAAGTTTGGACTGCAAGAATGCACAAGGTAATCATTATCTTTGTTTCTTGCCCCTTTGTATTGCTTCTATGAATATCCTTGTGGCTGCCTTTATATGTCATCGCGACATTTGAAATCACCCGAACGTCTTTGGATTACTCAAACTTACAGATATTTTTTTAGTGTACATTCAAATGCCCTATAGGGGTTGTTCGAACATGACTTGTCACTTCGCCACAATAAGCAATAAGCTTAAGACTCTTTTGCCTAAGTTTGGTAACTTAGAGTTTTCATGGTTTTCCTAATTGTTCGGCCTAAGATAAAGAAGCATTCTAGGTCATTTGCCTAAACTAGGTGAGATAGTCGCAATCTAGAGGGTGTCTGTCATGAATTTTTTTTTTTATTTATGATTGAGCTTCAACCAACTCTCGCAGATACCGGTTCAATCTCAACTGAACAACTTAGAATGATCAAAGTGACCGACACCGGAATTAGAGAACTTACTATGGATGGATAATAATGGCTACTCTAATTATAAATTGCAATATCCAAGGTATAACAGAAGAGATAATGTATTTCCTCAGAAGAAAACTGAAGGAAAACAAACAAAATCCTCCCACCCTAGGATCTACTAAATACAAGGTTTCATCTCCGATTCAATCTGTTTATGTGTCCAGGTTGGTGACTATTGTTGGATCAATTCTTGTTCATTTCTTGTATACTGCATTCCTCGCTTATTTTTTGCCCAAAATTGTAAGAAACCTGTCACTTGATTACTTCAAGCAAAGAAAGGTAGAGACCTGGAGTCTCTATCTTAGTATCTTACTATACAACAATAGAAAAGTGTATAAAAAAGAATTAAAGAGGATTTACAAACAAGATATGAGAATCACATAACACACCAATCTATCCTTCTCAGGAGTTATTTACACCCCAAAACCAACAGAACCCCACCCGAAGGAAACAACTCATTTGCCATCTGCGATGCCCAAATAATTCTCTCACTTATTGTGATGCTTCTCTTTTTTTTTTTTTATATGGATAGCTATTCTAGTTAAAAGATGTGTTCTATGAGCAAGAGAAACACTCATTTAGGACCCCTCGATTAATAGGGGGTGCCTTTACCAACTTGCTTAAAGATGGTTCAGTGTGACTGTCTATCATGTGTATCTCTTACTACTTCAGATAGGACATCATATTTTCCTTTTTTTTTACTATCCTTCTTTCTGAATCCTGATATGTTTTTGAGTTCATATATTTAGCCGTTAGTACCATAGGACACTTTAGCACTTCTCTTGTTTAACTTTTTTTGTATAATTGTAGTGGAGTCGATCTCACAACTTGTAAGATGGCAATGCTAAACTCATATGAGCTTTGGACTCTAGGAAAATAAAATGATGTTGATTCATAAATTCTATTCATGGTCGTCCTTCTTTCAGTTTGAATTGTTTAGGTTTGATTATGAATATTAACATCAATTTTCATGATCAGGAGAAACACCCTTGGATTGTGCTCCTACAATGCTGCAATACAAAATGCGTAAAAGGATGGAAGAAAGTGCTTGACTGTGGCACAGGCACTGATTCCAGATGGAATTTTTTTTTTTCTGCATTGAGTCAGGACTCCTAAATCTTTTTCTGTAATGCTTGTGTGTAGTGTGCGAGTAAATAATGTACCACCTCACTGGCCCATCACTTGTACCTGGAGCTATTAGCGAACATTGTTTATTTCTTTTAAATTTTTGGTAAGTATCATAAAGGGAAATAGATTTGCTAATACTTTTGACTTTTTTCAAATCCGTAACCAATTAATTGCCATAGAAAATTATGATGGATTGTAGAATTAGTTGGATTTTCAATATCTGAGATAGTGTGAACGAGTGAGTCCAATGAAGAACTAGGCCTCCTGGCCTTACCCCCTTGTTGAGTTGTAGGGAAAGGGTCTCCTGTTGAAGGTGGGCATGTAGAATCACTGAGTTCCTTATATATTAAGAAATTCTTTATTAGTGGTTTCATAGCGGTTCCACTTCAGAGTTTTTTATTTTTTTGGGTTCCACTTCATAGTTGGTTGGCATTGATTTTCATTATCTCTTTATCTGATCATTTGTTCTCACTTCAGTTCCCTTTAACCATGAATTACAGGGGAAACTTTTTTATGATCTTTAGCATTCACTTGATTAAGACAATAAGACATTGCCTTTGAGCCACTGTGGATTTGTCATTGTCTACTAAAAAAGAGTTCCTGTATGCTTTTTTTTTTAAGCAGGGGCCCAAATTGATGTGCAATTTTCTGTGTAGATATCATCTATGATTTTTTTTTTAAAATAAATAAATATATAAAGAACAGAGATTCCATTTATGATTTTACAGTGATGGGTATAAATATCCGATGTTGTCCTTGTTCAGAAAGAATGAATCCAGGGTCCTTTACAGTGTAATCCTACAAGTGAGCTGCCCTATTTTGATTTTGCTGTTCAGGTAGCACTCCCTGATGGTCATCAGTCTTCACAAGGAAAGGTAATCATCAATTTGCACAAGTTAATAATAACATGGGTGGGTGTGATGTGGAATAACGACTATGCTGTCATGGTGACTGGATAAGGATTAATTCCTTATTTGCAAACGAAGTGAAGTCTCTCCTTCCTAACCTCTCTTTTCTTTCCAAGATTTTGAGTGTCCGTTGGTCAAATTCCAACACAATGAAAAAGTCAAAATCGTTCTTCTTTCCACGTCGCCCTTATCCATTTTATCCAGTTTGGATTCTCCACTTCCTTTGAAATTTTAGGAAACCCACGTCCACACCTTCCGAGTCGTTGAAAATATTAGAAAAGCATAGGAAATCCAAAAAATCTTGATGTTTTCATTTATGTCTCTAATGTGTTCAGTCTATATTGTCTCCACGTTTAACTTTTCAAATCGGAGAGTTTTCAGATATTTTACTTCCACACGTAATTATACGGGGATGCTAGTATCCATCCCGATGGATCTCAGTCAGACAGTTAAATATATATGACACGTAATATTAATTATCTATCTATTAATTAAAAAGTCGAAACTATTTAGTTGTGAATAATTAAGGCAACATAGATGCAGTAGAAAGTCTTTCAATAATGAATAATAATAGTTAGGTGAATAGTCATTTAAATAATAATAATATATATATATATATAAGTAATTAGTTTAATATATGAATCTTTGGAAGCAGCTGCCATGAGCATCTAGTAGAGAAGGGGTGACATTTGCGCGCGGTGGAGTTGAGTGGGATCTGACTGGGAACTGACGCTTGTGTGACTCGGATTTGTCTCCCTCCTCTTCTTATCACTTCCTAAGGAGGTTTTTGCTTTTCGGTGGTCATGTTGTCTTTTCTTTATCTTTCTCACTTTCTGTACATGTTTTGGTTTGATCAGGTTAGGGTACCCCACTCACCCACATGGACACTCCCCTCCCTTCAGTTCAGTCCAGTCATGGTTGTTGGTTTGACGTTTCTCCCAAAGGCCCCGCGTATGTGGAGAGTTTTTTTTTTTTTTTTATGCTATTATTATGTGACATACGATCAAGTTCTACACCTTTACATTTCGTCATGCCTTTTTCGATGAAGGTAATTTTTTTTTTTCGTTGGTTTTGTCTTTCGCAGTGCGGCATCCACTGACATTGAATTTTATTTCAATCAGTGATCTTTCTTTGACAAGTTCAATCATGGATCTCCACGTGCAGTACTACAACCGCTAAACGAATTTATTTGCTCTTTGGGTTGGTCAAAATATGTTTATGAGTGTTGATACACGCAATCCGTTTTTATATTTTGTTTTACATTATATGTATTATGATAACGTAGTATATACAGCATTATTATAATATATTTTATAATATATATTTTTAATTTTTTTATTATAAAAAAATATACTAATGTATTTTAATATATATTTTATTTTATATGATATCATAGATTTCAAAAAGTAAGTGTATAATTTTATAAAATAATAAAAAAAATAAACTGCAATTAAGACTTCAATGGGTTACGTGTATTTTTTTTCATGTACTTATTAATGCTTTGAATCATTAATACCCACCAAAAGTTTGGTCGTGAATTGTCACTGCCAATGGTGATGATTTGGATGAGGTAATTTTTCTGTGTTACTACGGACATGTCAAAGGTAAAAAAAAAGAAATCAGAGTATATGTTGTATACACTTTTGTCTCGCTTTCTTTAAGAACCCTTTCACTTTATATGATAATAATAAAACCTGGTTGGGTGGAGTTGGGCAAATTTTAATGGGGGACCCAGCTGATCTTATAATCAGTTTGGTAGGGTTGTAGATAGATTTTACATCAAATAACAAATTGCTTTTCAGAGGAAGGACAGGATAAAAAGTAGCCGTGTGCTATTAAAACACCCCCTACTTCCGAATTTAAATATTCGTTACTGTTTATTCAAACAAAGCATCTTCCTTGTTCAGTCAATTGTGGAAAGAGAACAATGTTACTCTAGTTTTTTTTTTTTTCATTTTAGTTTACATAGATTTTTTTAATATATAATTTATTGATAAAAATTATAAAATATTTTTTTATAAAAATTGAATATTAATTAAGTATCTAATAACATGTTAAAGATAATGATTTTTTACATTATATTAATAACGTGACAATGGCCCATAGGATTGTAAAAACTAAAAAATTGGGGAGTGTGTATCTGCCAAGTGTTAAAAGGGGTAAGGGTTGCAACTTGGGTCCAGTTGAATTTGAACCTGATTTTTACATGGATTGGGTTGATCAAATCGGGTTCGAGTTCGTCAATTTGGGTTGACTCACAAATCAGGTTGGGTTCGATTTAGCCTCACTCACAACCCGACCCAACTCGTAAATTAATAGTTAAAAAAAAAAGATCATGGTCGTTCATTCTGTAGCTTATAATATGGGTAGTTCAAATTTTAGGTAAACCCAGCTAATCTTACGAGTTGAGTCGGGTTGATTTATTTAATTTGTACGTCATATTAGAAATTCAGGTTGGGTCGAGTTGGTTCAATTCGGGTTGGATCGAATTGGTTTATTTAATTACGGATCGGGTTTGGATTAGTCTAACTCGGATTAAAAATCAGATTAGATTAAATTAAGATTGAATAGTTTAAAATTCGAATTGAATTTGAGTTGAGGTCAATCTGAACCTAATCCGCCTAAGTTAGAACTCTAAAAAAAAAACTTTTGATCATCACAGCCCTTAAAAGTGACGTAAATGAACACGGTCAAAGAATTGATTCAATCCGGAGCATTATTAGTAGTCTGAAGGGTCCGGAATTTCAACATGCATGGAAAAGTGTGTGCCACTGTGTTGCGGAGGGTTAATTAATGTTTTTTTTATAACTGAAAAAGAATAAAAAAGGAAGAAAAAAAAAAAAAAAGGACGAAGATGATGGAACCGGATCGTGACCGCAGTTTGGAATGACCACCCCACCACGACTTATGGTGATACGCGGCCCCGCGGAACAGCACACACCAACCTAACCAATTCCATCATCTCTCCCTTTTTTTTTTAACCATTTCTACCCCCCATCATAGTGTTTTATTAATGTTGTTTTTTTTAAAAGTATTAATAATAGTTATTAAAGTATAGACAATAATAATCATTTACTATTGTCTTTCATCATCACCCACCACCACCCCTTTTTATTTTCCTTAGCTTAATGTGGTGGGTTTGTCTTTTTCCTTTAATCTCTTCCCATTTCTTTCTCTATTGAATTCAGAACCCACCAATTGTTTGCCTGTACTGGGTTTATCACCATCAGTGAAACAACTTTATCTACCTATTTTTCTATTATCGTGTGATGCTTTTAGTGGAGAAAAGAAAACAAGGGAAAAAAAAAGTTCCAACCCCCCTGACCCCTTTATAAACCAACTCTGGCCTAAGGTTCAACTCCCCTTTCCTCCTCCTATCTCCCTTCCCAATCTCTCTATATTTCTCTCTGTTGTTCTATTTCCCAATTTCGTTTAAAGCATCACATAATTAGTTTCAATTGAAGAAGAAAGAATGAGCTTCTCTGTTGATTATTCAAGCTGGGTGGTGAGGTATGTCCTCCAACAGGTCGCCCTCCTCCTGGCCCTTATCAGATGGTTGCACTGCTGGGCCGTCTCCATCGTGGATCCTCCAGAGACCCACCCACAACAGCCCGGTCCGTCTCCCGTATCGGCCCAGATGGTCCGTGACAGCCTCCACGTGTCGACGTACGGGGAAGTTTGCGAGAGGCTGCCGGAGGGAGAAGGGGTGGGCAACTGTGCGGTGTGCCTGAACGAGCTCATGAGGAAAGATAAGGTACGGGAGCTGCGGAACTGCTGCCACGTGTTCCACAAGAGGTGCCTTGACCGGTGGGTTGACCACGACGAGCTTCGCACGTGCCCGCTCTGCAGGTCCCCTCTCCTGGCGGGTCTGGCCCTTGGCTCGGCCCAATGTAGCAGGTCCGAGCCCAGCTGGGCCGTTGAGAATCTGCTCTACCTCTTCGGGGATGACCTGCCCACCTATTATCAATAAACAGATATATATTTATGCTTCATTTTGGGGACGAGGGGTGTAAATTGGATTACTTTTGGGAATTATAGATAAGTGGATTTGAGAATGAACAAAAAAAAAAAAATTGGTGAAATTAATTCTTTTGGACTTAGCGTGGGTGTTGTTATTTTTAATTTATATGTTGATCTTTGTTTTTTTTTTTTTTCATATTTATTTGCACAGAGGGAGGAAAGAAAATAGTTACAGGTAGGAGAATGTTGTTTTGGTTTAGATGAAACGGTTATTATGTTTCGTTGATGAAATAAGGAAGATGGTAGAATGTACTGTGATGTGCATAAATAAAGAAATGTATTGATAATTATACATGTGGATGTTCATATATACTAATGATCGAAAGTACTGTGAGATGGAATTGGATCCTAATTAATCGCCATGTGCTTTTTCCTGTCTGAATTTTCAACGATGGAAGTCGTATCAAAATTTTAAAGTGGGACATGTACAGGGGGGAGGGAAAAATATGGAAGACTTGAAATCCTTTATTTTGTTGTTTGAATAAAATGTGAATAAAATAGGATAAGAATTTATAAAAAGTAAAAAAATAATGATAGTTGATTTGACATGTGATTTATAAGAAAGGATGACAGTTGATTTAACAGTGAGCCCACAAATTCTTTGGATAGAATAACATGTGATAACTTTAATTCCAAGGGTTAATTGGAATTCATATACCATTTTATATCAGTTTATTCTGTATAAAATATTCCAGGATATACCCGGCAAACAAACGGGTTAAAATCCCTATTCGAGTCAATACCAGGTTATCCGGGGGCTTATTCCCATTCCAAACGGGGGCTTACGGTGGACCTGCAATATCTTTGTGGAAGATCCGGGTGTTGGGACTTGGGAGGGATATGTTGCTGCAGAGAAACCCCAACTTAACTTTGCGTGGTTGCCGTGGTAGTCCTTGGGCCTGTTTTCAGATGTTCCCGTATTATTTTAAGATCATAACAAAATAATAATATTTTTAAGGCCTTAAGTTAGATGCTTCATCACAAGTCTCGTGAGATGACATTTGTACGATCCTGTTATACCCTTGCAAGGTGATTTGTCTTTTGCGGTAAGTGATCCCCTCAAATTGTGGAGGTGGTTATGTTTTTCATAGTTTCCTTATTTGTAACTGTGTAGTGAATAAAATCTTACATTTTTTTTATTCCATTAAAAAAATTAGATCGGTATTCACTCTTTTTATTCTACTATTTTGAATCGTTTAATGTTACAAATATGCCAAAAAGCATATTGAATATTTTTTTTTGAAGGATTATCATCCACTATTTTTGTTCATCCAATGTTTTTTGTGTTCGACGATTCGAGCGATCAATTGTTTCATCAAGTGGATTAACATTAACAGTATCTGTCATTTCATATTTGTACAATGTTTTCATGATCCTTATTCGCTGGTTTTTTTTTTTTTTGTATGTATGTCCTTGGTAAAGTTTAATTTTTTTAAAGAGAAAAATTCAAATAACCCCCTATAAACTGACTGAAATTCATATAACCCTTTAACTTTTCTTAAAATCCATATAACCCTTTGAAAATACCTAGTAAATCCAAATAACCCCATGAATGAAATTTCTGTTAACAAATAATGAATATTTTGTGAATATTCTATTAGGTTAATTTTAACTGAAAACACAATATACTAAAAACCCATACAATGTATTAAAAATGTGAAAAATTCTATGAAAAAGATGATTTTATTATTTTGAATAGATTATAAAACCTTATGTAGAGGTGTAAAATTATCATTTATAGATGATTTTCACATTTTTAATACATTATAAATTTTTTTTATATACTGTATTTTTATTCAGTGTTAATCAAATAGAATATTAATAAAATATTCATCATTTATCAACATAAATTTTATTCAAGGGATTATTTAGATTTATTAAATGTTTTTAGGGGGTTATTTGGATTTAACGAAAAGCCAGGGGGTTATATGGATTTTAGTCCGCATACAGTGGTCGTATGGATTTTTCCCCTTTTTAAAATACCCCTGTTAGTATTCAATTTTCATTAATACCCCTAATAAACTTTAAGTTAGGGCATCTGTATCCCACAACAGGTGCTTTTAAGAGCTCGAGTTGAACCATGGTTAATCTACCTAATTGCATGTGTAAAAATACATAATTGCCCTTATTTGAAACAGAACAAAAGAAACCCTAACACCCTGAACATATTCGATCTGTTTCTCGCAACACCGCCCCCCGACCCTAATCCCCTTCATCTCCCTCCATCTTCGGATTGTCCCTTCTTTTGTCGTCCTCTCTTTGAACAAAATCTTCATGAGGAACCTCGTGAGATCGATGGAAGGTTGGCTGGTCTCCACAGCAGCCGCAAACATCCAATCGTCTGTTGGATTGTAACCTTTTCAATGAACCCACTTAAGCTAGTCATCAAGTAATAATAAGTTTCACATATTCATAGTTATTGTTGATACGATTTCAAGTTTTTTTTAGGGTTCTTATGATCTTGTATAAATGGGAATCATTGAATGATTTTACATGTAATATGTCGTTTTTGGGGTTTTTATGTCTTATAAATGAGAATGATTTGAATGATTTTACATGTTTTATGATTTTTTTTTTTTGGGTGGGGGTGGGTGTTGAGGGTTAACAATGGTGGATTCGGACAAGGGAAAGAGAAATGATTGAAGGAGGTGAAGGTGAAAGAGAGACGAATGTTTGGGGGTCTAAAACATTTCATTCGGGCAAGAAAGGGGTAAAAGAGGGTTTTCGCATGCCACTGATGGGACAAAAAGGAGGAAATAAACCACAGGGGACATGAATGTATTAATTTAAAATTTATCAGGGGTATTGATGCAAACTGGGTTTTAATAGAAGGATTTTGACAAAATTAAGCTTTACCAGGGGTATATGTTTTAAAATTTCTTAAATGTTTTTTTGAGGATGTTGGTAAGCCTATAACCGGAGATGTAAATAAAATTATCTTAATGTTATATGACGAGTACAAATGATAAAAGGCAAAGAAACCTATACAGTTAACATTGCTTAATAAAAAATTGTGGCGCACTGACACAAATACCACCATCATCATCAAAATCTTTTGCGCGTGGACCAACCCACCCTCTTAGATGTGGTTTTGCATGTCGGCCAAACAGTGGAAGCAGAGGAGGTATACAGTACTGCAAAAAAGAAAAAGAAACAAAGCTGGATCGAGTATGATATTGTTGCCTCCTTTCCAGAAAATTGATATGGTTTGAGGGTGGGTGACCCACCTCTTTTAATTTTATGTGTGCTCCGCTCCTCTTTTATAACTCGATTCATATATTCATATATCCATATCCAACAGAGACAATCCGCACAGTAGGATTGTGTCTGTCGAGTCATATTAGAGGGAATGACGCGAGTCTCCAATATGGTCGATCGTTGTCTTCGTGTCTCTTCTTCATGTTGATTGATATAGTGTAACAACTAGCTAGAGAATGTCTCATTTCTTTTCTTTTCCCTTTAGGTGATAACCCTGCTGTCTGTTTAAGATATCACGGGATTGTTAAATGAGCAACAAAACTAGTAATTAGTCTAGCATAATATAATACAACACATTGCATATTTGCATCTCATTTAGAATGGATGATCTTCTAATGGATTACTACCGAGGGATTAAATTTATAATTTTTTTTTTTGAGAAATGGATAAATTACAAAATTATTCTTTCTATTACTCTTTTATTAAATTTTCTCACACTACATGCCACAGACTGATTATATTAGTTAAGAAAATGAAATGAAAGTAAACCATCTTTCACCATAAAATAAGAAAAAGAAAAAAAGAGAGAAAGGATTAAACCAAGGTGAGTGAGTTCATTATGTCTTGATCGAGCACCAATTCAAATCATTATGACTTGTCGAATGCCAAGTTCTACACAACCTTTGGAATGCTGAAGATGGGTTGGCACAGCTACGGTTATTCATTCATCGCGATGGGAAATCGAATCACCATTCTTTGGTGGAGAGGAGAGGAGAGGAGAGGAGAGGAGGGAGAGGCTCGTGCCACAAACACACTGACAAAGAGTTCAATCCGATGGGGAGGGGTAAGGTAACTTTTTTGGTTTTGATTTACACTTTTTAATAAATGAGACCATAACTTAGTTGCCCAGTTCAAGTTGTCCCTCCGATTGTGTAATTACCATTTTGATAACGTCCGGCTGCCTCCATGATTCGGGGATCTGGTCTAACACTACTTGGAAGATAGAGGGAGCATCTCATCGATGTGGGCCAAACTCATAATTGTGTGTTCAACTTCTTTTAAATTCGCGTTTAGGATCCACTTACCGTCAAATTCCTAATAATTAATAGTTATAATTATTTTATAGCTAGGAGAAGGTAACTCTATTCTTTGGTATACCTTTGAGACAAGCTAGGTGGACCGTGGACGTGGAGGCCGGGGACAGAATCGGTGAACTGGATCCTTAATAGAATAGGTTGGGAATTGGGATGTCTAGGATCTACGGATGACCTCTCCTCGATCAGGGGATGGGGAAGATCCCTTGATCTAAATGATTCATGTGATATTTGGGGGATTGACTGTTCCAAATTAAAATTTGATCCCATTTGTAATCTTCAAGTGGGCCCCGCAGACCTATTGATCATGGGCTATTCCGGTCATGGATCCTTGTTAATCGGATTATGGACTGTAAACGCGGACACTCGTTAATCAAATTATGGACTGTAAACACGTGGTGTAATATCATTGGACTAAAAAATAGCTCTCACACTAAGATTAATATTTTTGGGTGTCCACATCCACACAGAAGTTTCCTAAAAGCACCAAAGTCCTGTGGGAGTCAAACAAGAGCAAAGTGCATAATTTATTGGATAGAACGTGGTAGTTGACGAGCAACTTAGGCAAAAAAATTTATTACGGCCTCACTCAGCTATAGAATACATGTGACTGATGATCAAGGTCATCTCTGAGAATTGATTTATTTAGCTGTGTTTTAGGCGATCTTTTAAAGAGGGACCTTATTCATATATTTTTTTTAAAGTTTGTTTGAATCTTGCACTTACAATCATTAATATTGTAAGTCATTAAAACCTTTTATATTATAAATAACATTGTATAATCATTAAAAAAACCTTTTATATTATATATGCATGTAATAAATAATGTATGGATTTTTCAATTAAATAAAAATCAGGGGCGGAACCATCACTTAATTTTAGGGTGGGCTAAGTTAAAATTTAATAAAACTTTTAATTCATGTTAAAAAAAATACAAAATTTAAAATGTATATAAATTAAACAAGTTCATATTCGTAGTGAAAATTATATATCTAGTAAAATTGATATATATATATATATAAAATAAAATGACACTATTAAATTGAGCGTTGTAACATGTAGCTTGTGGTTAGTCCCAAATACAGTCCTGAATATCTCATTAGCCATTCAGAGGGGCGTAGACCTCCTTAGGTGAGTATATACCTCAATAAAAAAACTACATTTGTTAAAAATATGTTGAAAATTAGAAATGAAGTAATATGCATTTTTTTATTAAAATATATATTTCATTAAATGATGTTTACTAATTTTAAAAAATTAAAAATTATATGGTCTGCCTGTGGGACTATCCACATGACACTCTAGTATTTTCCATTAAAATTGAGCCCTACAATGTTTCAAATAATAAAAATCACTTGTTATCAAATCTGGATCTATATTTTTTTATCAAACTCTTTTTCAATACAGCCAATCATTTAATATGCAAGATATCAATAGTCCACTCACAGTAAAATGAACTTTATAACCTTTCTAGAATAAATTAAAGATAAAATAATAAATTGATTTTAATGGAATGAAAAAATTATAAAAATTAGAAAAATATCTTTAAAAAAGAGTTTGAGTATTATGTTAAAATTATGTCACACTTTAGTTACCCAAAACAAACACACACATTGCAGATTTCTATATAAAAAAAATTTGATGTGCATCGCTCTTGTGGTCTACTAGTTTAATTTGGAGAACATGCTCTCTTGATGACGTGATTACACGTGTATAAAAGAAGAAGACACTCACTCTTTTCTAGTGATAAGTTCATTATAATCTTGGTTTGGTTGTTTCACCCAGTCTGTTTCACATATAAGTTCACCCAATCTGTTTCACAGATAGATAAACTCATAATACAATTATCATCACTTCACTAAGGCTGTGTTTAGTTGCACGACTATAAAACTGAGTTTAGGTAAAAGTTAAGTTTAAAATTGATTTTGTAGGAATCTGTCTCTCCCTAGCTTTTGTAAAACTTAAATTTTGAGCAGTTTTTCATATAATTCTGTCTGTAACTTTTAGTCTCAAGTTTTTTGTTTGGAAACGAGTTTGAGAAAAATAGTTTCTTGCAAATCCAAAAGCTGCTCAAACTCGTTTTTAAACGAAGCCTAAATCTCATGTTTGATCGTTTTTCTAATTCATATATAAACTGTACGTATCCTTTTTTTTTTTTTTTGTCTTATTATACTGGAGACAATATTGGTCTGACTAGTAATCAGTAATTAATAATGGGATGCTGATTATGTCAGAGTTGTCAACCATTAATCTAGGCGCGATGACATCCTTACATATCAGGCTTGCATGTAAAGTGGATTGAATTAGTGGTAAACGATCTTTGGATTCCCAATAAGGCCGTTTGATGCTAAATTTCTCGACTTTTTCGCTTTATAGAGAAGCTTAATTAAATTATCACTAGAAAATCAACCGATGCAATAGGAATGAAGTGATGCGACTACTAGGCTTGTTAATTGGTTGTTTCATTTTTAATGTTTGATTGGGAGATATGGGAGAGTCCTCGCATATGGTTGCAAGCATGTAAAGTTCAATATTCAAATCGGTTTATTTGCCGTTGAAGTTGAAAGCAAAGTTTTAATGGAAAAAAAAAGCCTCCTTTTAGAGCTTTTCAACTTTCACAGGCCCTTCATTGCTTTTTTATTTCATTCCTTCCATGCAAAACTTTTGCAGTGATCCCGTCTTTTTTTCACAATGGAAATGGAACATTTATGTGGGTTTGTGGGAATCAAGTCAACAAATGCGTATGCCACCACTCCTACTCAATTCTTTCCTTCCCCAAAATTCCATTTATCCCTTGAACAAAAAGAGTAAAAAGGAATCCAATTCGTTGTAGGCACCATCATGTAATCCTTTTCCGTCTTCAACTGATTTTGTAAATGGGCTCGCTCCAAAATTTCTTATATAGACGTACAACCGAACAGAGGAGGAGAAGGAACTAAATCGTCTTAAATTTCCCAAAAAAAAAATGGGCCCCAATGGTCTGTTCTTTCTCCTCCTCTATTCATGCTACCTATTAAGCTCCACCCAGGGACTTGGGTTCAACTGGGGCACCCGTTCTTCGCACCCTTTGCCGGGCGACATTGTGGTGAGGCTACTGAAAGACAATGGAATCGATAAGGTGAAGCTTTTTGAGGCGGATCCGCAGGCATTGAGTGCCCTCGGCAACTCCGGCATTGAAGTGATGCTCGGCATACCAAACGAGTTCCTCGCGCCCTTAGCAAGCACCGTCCAAGTCGCGGAGCAGTGGGTCATGCAGAATGTGTCACAATACATCTCCAAATACGGAGTTGATATCAGGTATTAGTTAAATACATGTTATTATATTGAATGGCACTTCTGTTCTTTAGGCCATCATAAGCTTTTTCGGTAAGCCCATGGAGTTGATATCAGGTATTAGTTATTAACAAAAGTTTGTTTGTTTGTTTAAGGTCTGTTGCAGTTGGGAATGAACCCTTTTTAAAGAACTACAAGGGAATGCTCGAGCAGAGCACGTACACGGCCCTGCAGAACATCCAGGCCGCGCTCATCAAGGCGGGCCTGGCGAGACAAGTAAAGATCACCGTCCCTTTGAACTCGGACGTCTATCAGACGGACAGCGGCCTACCCTCAGGTGGCGACTTCCGCGCGGACATCCGCACGCTCATGATCTCCATCACAAAGTTCCTCATCGACAATGGCGGCTTCCTCACCGTCAACATCTACCCCTTCTTAAGCCTCTACGCAGACCCCAACTTCCCCGCCGACTACGCCTTCTTCGATGGGTCAGCCGCACCCGTGGTCGACGGCTCTATCAGCTACTCCAACGTGTTCGAGGCCAATTACGACACGCTCATTTGGACGCTCGAAAAGAACGGGTTCTCCAACATCCCCATCGTCGTCGGGGAGATCGGATGGCCCACGGATGGTGACATCAATGCGAACGTTGATGCCGCTCGCCGGTTCAACCAGGGTCTATTAGACCGCATCTCTAGTGGGCAGGGCACGCCGAAGCGGAAAACCCCGCCTGAGATATACCTGTTCGGGCTGATTGATGAGGACATGAAGAGCGTGGATCCAGGGAACTTCGAGCGACATTGGGGGCTCTTCTTCTACGACGGCACGATCAAGTACCAGCTGAGGCTGACGGACGGACGGTATCTGACCCCAGCCAAGTCGGTGAAGTATCTACCGAAGCAGTGGTGCGTGTTGGCGCCAGGCGCGAACAACATGGACCCGACCCTGGCGGGGAGCATTGGGTACGCGTGCACCTACGCGGACTGCACCAGCCTCGGATACGGCTCCACCTGCAACGGGCTCGACGCCGGCGGCAACGCGTCTTACGCATTCAACGCCTACTACCAGACCATGAACCAGAAGGCCGGCGCGTGCACGTTCAACAACCTCGCCGTGGTCACCCGCACGGATCCCTCCATCGGCAAGTGCCGTTTCGAGGTCATGATCGATATTGCGCGGCACAACAAGGCGAAGGGGGGCACAGTTGTGTCTTCGGACACCACAAGACCCGGCCGTGACTCTAGCGTGGCATTGTCGGTGGTGGTTCTCGTGATTTCTAGCCTAACAAGAGTCCACCACGCTCTCAGAGCCAGTGTTTGTTGATTTCTGGTGTACAAGCATATTTTAGGACCCCCTTCCATAATAATACTGTTCATAGAAATTGATACCAGAACTAACCGAATTCATTTTGGAGCCCTGTTGGGTCCTATCTAGTAATAGAAAATGCATTTCACAATGTGTTTTTTTTTTTTTTTTTGAAGGTTGGCTTCCAGAATCGGTTAGTGGTAGATCCTTGTTTTTTCCAGCGTGATTTATTTCTGAACCAAACAGTTTGCCTGGCTCAGGCAGGTGACTGAATTACAAACTGCTATCAAATTCTCCAAAAATGATCATAATCATCTGACATGCAGTGGTATACTACTATACAGCTACTAAATTACTTGACTTATGTTATTCTTCAATATATTTTAATATGATTTATACATCGACAGAGTACTCCCGAATGCCCAAACATTGAAAACAATCCCTCAAATTGAAATTGTTGGTTGTCTGCCTGTGATGTAGAAGGAAAGAGAGACTATTCTGTATAATTCTCAAGATGAATAAGCAGGGACATGCTTTATATACATACATATCTTAAAAGGATGTGAGGTGAAGGTATTGGATGTTGCAGGTTGGGAGACATACATATATTACAAGGCACATAGAACAACAGTTTTATCCAAACAGCATATACAGTTTAATTCAGAGTTTAGAATCAATTCTGGGGAAGTGGGTTGCTTCATCTACAGAATCTAATTTTCCATTCGAGACATTAGCAGTTCAACAGGATGCTAAACGGCCTACAACTAACAACAATTCACTGTTTGAATTTTATAAAGCAACAAGCAACAGAAAGGAATTCTGCTCCAGCAGATGACTGTTGACATATTATATTTCCTATGAGCATCTCTGTATGCAAATTTTGTAGTAGTGGATAAACTGCTTGTATGCCTTTTTGGTTTTGGCTGAACATTTTGCACCTGTTGGCTGACGTATGTTTTCTTTCCAGGAATGGCTGATCAATTGCCTTTAATGTTCTGATCATTGACAAATAAGTTCATATCTATTTCCAAAATAATCTACTTGCACAACATTTTTTTGTTAAGCACATATTACAGAAGTGTATTTATACTGCTATAAGCAAACCAGAGAAGAAGACTTGCCTCTCATAGCAGAGGAAGTCTCAAACCATGTAAAGTCCACTTAGAGGGCGTAGCACAGGCCAAAAAAAAAATATCGCAAAGTGATAGCTCTTATTCACACTGTTATTTATAAATCTTGCACTTCTGAAGGAAGCATTAAATGGAGGCCATCTGAACTCTTCTACTCCTTCCCAATCTCACGCAGTTGACATAATCTGTAGGGCTGTGCGCAGACAAACCTGGTATGACCAACCCCACCATCCTAAGCTGCATAGAAAACCATCCTTCCTTGTACTCTGGTCCCTCTATGTAGCCAATTGTTAATCCCCTTATGAACTCCCAAACAGAATTTAAGTGCTTCGGAATCAGGTACTTCAACGCAAAGTAGTTTCTGTTTGGCTCCTCTTGCATGTCCTTCATACAAACAAACAAACAACAATGACAATTACTACTCAAGTTCATGAACAGCAATATCAACACAAGTAAATAAGCTTTGAAACACATGTTCAATTATTTTTTTTTCTCCTTTACCTGCTCAACATAGAAACTATCGTAGTAGAGGCACAACCCGAAATGCTTGTACAGGAACATCTTGTCATCATAAGGCAGCCGAGGCACCAAGTCATTGCAGTAGACGACTCGGAAGTACTTTGGGACTGGTACACTAACATGAGCTTCCATGAATTTCTCAAGTTGCCGATCACCCACTCTTGGCTGTCCGAACGTGTACACTCCCAACAACCTCTTCATCACCTCCATCTCCTCATGCAACAACAACACGGCTGGGAAGAGTATTGCCAACGCCCCACCTAAGCTATGCCCTGTCACTAAGAACCTCGCATTCGGGTGCTCATCGAGCAAGATCTTGAGCTTACCCCTTACGGTGCAGTAGGCAGTCCTCATGTCATCTGAGGCGAGCATTGGTGCCTCGGATGCAGCAGTCTTTGATGGGTGCATGCCAGCTTGGAGATTGTCTTGGAAGGTGGCAGCATTGGTTCTGCTACCAAGGCCCAAGGCTTCTAAGAAGCCCATGTGGACCTTACCTAATTTGGGTATCTCATACCAAGAGTAGTCAAAATCAGTGCTCCAATCATCGGAGTCGAATGGCTCAGTGCCTCGGAAGCTGATCAGCACAAGACTGGCATCCACCGGCTTGTCACACATGATGAACACTTGGGTTGAACTCTCTTTTTGGTAATCTTTTTTTTGGAGGAAATCCAT